>CALYBW010000088.1:0-133839 GCA_944452665.1 Stenoptilia bipunctidactyla
TAAAATTATTAAAAAGAAAATTTAAAACGTTGACATTATTAAACGTTTAAACAGTAATAAAATAAAACAAGTCAGCAGTGCCGTAAAAAAGGAATAACAAAATGTTCTTTTGTCTTAACTAGTCTGCAGAGATGTAGAACGCAAGACGCAAACACATATGTCATTACAGACTGTCAAATGTCACTGTCACAGTATTGAACTGAATCGAACGACGTAAGTCACTAACAAGTCAGTCAATCAATCAACCAACACAATAATAACAATAAGAAGAACAATAATAAAACACTTGTTGGATTTATAGTGGTGAAAACTAATACCAGCGCTCAAACTATTTTTTGGCAACCTTCTTCCGCATGTTCATAGTTGATTTTTCTGCTCCCTGTTTGGTTATTTGGGGCGGCAAAGCAGCTGTTGGTTCCTGGTCCGGAATACGATTAAAATCCGCTTCTACAACAATCCTGTGTCGAGTTCCGTCGGGGGCCAGCACAAAGACGTAACCTGAGCGGGTCCAGCTTCTTGATAACCCGAAGCTCTGCCGCGCCGCTACGAAGGCCTGGTGTCGCAATTTCGTTAGGAACTCCGACAATGTGAAACCCGTACCTTTCAGCAAAGACTTCTTAGACCACACAAGCTCTTTATCATCCAGATAACGAAATGCAATGAGGAGTGGCCGTGGCTTGCCTTCCCTGTGACTTCCCAAACTATGGCAGCGGTTAGTGTTCAATTTGGAGAAGGAATCAAGCTTAAGTTTGGACTGAATTTGATGAGCAGCAGAAGCAGCTGGGTCTTCATTTTTATCCTCTGGAATGCCATGCAGTAACAATATTTTCATACGGCTCTGCATATCCATCTTGTCTGTCTCTAATGCCAGAAGTTGTACTTGCCTTTGTAGGCTGGCAAGGGTACTCAGAACAAATTTCTTAAAAGCTGCAAATTCCTCTGCCAACGATGAAGGTGGTGCAGTGTTGATGTCAGTGACAGCTTTTTCAAACTCAGCCATTCTTGATTAGAAGATATCCTTCAACTCAGACATTTCTTTCAATAGTGCCACTGTTGTGATATAGTGATGTGAGTTAATTGGTATGATATATTGTTCATATCTATTTTGAAAATATATCCCAAATATTAACTAAATACAATCATAATATAAATAAATAAAGATTTCGCAAACAATTACTGATTACTCACCCGGTCGCCTTATTAATTTTGCTAATAGCGGATTGCACGACATGCAAAAAAAATCATATAATTGCCTATGACTTAGTAATCACGATTGAAAGTCCAAAATGACCAAAAAGGGATCAGTGGCCACAACCGGGTCATCTGCCGTACATGACTAGCATACAGACACAGTTAATGTTTTTCTACTGACTGACACATCTTCATATTTTTTATAGTTCATAAAGTTAATGTCACTTTTGCTTGGTGGTAGGATCCCTTCTGGGTCCGCCTGGCTAGCGACCACCCTTTATATAAAGTCTGCCGCCAAATGTTACCACTCCGGCGGTAATGTGTTCCGGCAATATTGTATAAAGAGCCAGTTCCTTCCTAAACCCGTGTGCTTTCATCTTCGACCTCATCGTCACTTACCATCAGGTGAGATTGAGGTCAAACGCGGGTTTAGTCACTTAAAAAAAAAAAAAAGACGTCATTACTTAATAATTTAATAAAGTCAATATAAATTTATTGACACATTTAAAAATAAAAGTGTTCAAATTAGTCTCTCAAAATAGGTTAAAGATAAATATATAATACTAGCTGACCCGGCAAACGTTGTTTTGCCATATTTAAAAAAAAATAGATTTTGGCCGATTCTCATAGATACCGGATAAGCACAAAAAATTTCATCAAAATCGGTCAAGCCGTTTCAGAGGCGTATGGCCACGAAAACTGTGACACGAAAATTTTATTTATTAGATAATAAAAATAATAGGTAAAGAAAATGAACAATGTCCATCCTGCATACTGCTGAACTAAGACTAACTAAACAACTAACTTTAAAAATATTATTAAGAAACTAAGGATACTGCAGTCTTTCCGTTAACGATTCCATTGCTGCAGCCAACCTATTTATTGCCTGTGCCTGCTCTGCAGTGCCTTCTGCCTGCTTGAGAGTGGCTTCTGCCTGCTTAAGCGTGGCTTCTGCCTGTTTCAAAGAAGCTTGCGCTTGCTGTATGGCGGCTTGCGCACTTTGGGACTCTAGAGCCTCCAAGCCCTGCGCATGGGGTCGGAATCAAGTTCTACAAAAATATAAATATATATTTATTGATAAATTCGAACATAAAAATATGCATATTAGAAAGTAGTAGAAATGTACCAGGAATTAGTCGACAACGACGTCGCCGTCGGGCAGTCGGTCGTGACTGTTCGCCACCTTGGGAGCTCAAATTTGCTGAAGAACCTATAGGCTCAGGGTTGTGGACTTCATGGACATCCTCATGGGAGCTCAAGGTAACCTGAGAACCTATAGGCTGTTGGGCTCCAAGGTGAGTAACTTCTAATTCATACTCAATAGGAGCAAATAAAAAAAAAAATATTGATTTAGAAAATTATTTTGTTACTTTTACCTCAATAAGAAAATTACTTTAAAAGTATAAATTTACCTATAAACATTTACTGCTTCTTCAACCCTGGAAACATAAATAAATAAAATGAACAAAATGTTTGTTATTAAGTGTGTTTAATTGAGAGATTTACACTAATAATTAACTAGCTATTGTCCGTAACTTAAGTACTTATTCTTTCATATCCTGAACACATTGATTTAGAAAGTTATTTGTAACTTTTACTTCAATAAGAGAATTACTTTAAAAGTAAAAATTTACCAACTAAGATTTTCCGTTTCTTCAACCCTGGAAACATAAGTAAATTAAATGAACAGAATGTTTGTAATTAAGTGTGTTTAATTGAAAGATTTAAACTACACTAGTAATTAATAAGCTATTGTCCGCAACTTCAGTGAATATTAATTAAGTTGCGGACAATATTTATATGTTATATACAATATTTTATACAATGTGTCCCAGTGCGAAGTGACCGCCCGGTGTTATATGAATATGTGTACAAAATAATGAATAACTATCATAAAACTAGAGGTCCTAACAGTTTGTTTTTTTTTTACGGGGATTTAAACTTTTTTGTAGAGTTATTTGACTTGGTTCAGATTTTTTTTATTCACTAAGTGGTATCAATGGTTATCGTCACAAGATATTAAATTTGTCCAAAATTAAAAAGGTCATTTTAAAAATAATATAGTAACCAATTTTTTTTCAGAAAAATAATGTTTTTTTTTCCTAATTCCGTGAAAAGTTTAAAAAATGGCCATTAAATGTCCTTATTTTTTAGATTAATATTAAATTAAATAATATTGTCTATATAATCCCAAAAGATAGTTTATGGTTATCTTCAACAAGTGCCGCAGTACAAACTCTTGAAATGTGATCTCCGTGTTACTCAGTATGCAGTAATAAATTGAGAGAGCCCTTAAGAGTTATTTATTTGCCAAGCGAGTGTGTCAATAATACCACAAGCACTTTTTGCCATTTAGTAGAGCAATTTAAAGCAAGGGGCCAGCCAGACTGTTGAAAACACGATGAAAAGCAATGTTTTCAACCAAGGTTAAGGAAGGTTAAGTTGTTGACAACCAATTTCGAGTAATCCACACTGTTACAACGGCGGTTAGAAGACGTCCCTTTGGTAACAAGACGACGTATGTTCTTACAGTTAGACGGAGCCCCGGCAAATTATGCAACGTCAGTACGCCAATTTATCTCGGAAAACTATCCAAGGTGGATTGGTAGAGGCGGTCCAGTGGCGTGGCCTCCTAGGTCTCCCGATTTAACGCCTCTGGATTATTATTTTTGGGGCTACATGAAGCAAAAAGTGTATGCAGTGCCAATTAATACTAGATTACTCGGAACTGGTTGTCAACAACTTAACCTTCCTTAACTTTGGTTGGAAGCATTGGTTTTGTGTTTTCGTGTTTTAACAGTCTGGCTGGCCCCAGACTGTTGCTCTAATAAATGGCAAAAAGAGCTTGTGGTATTATTGACACAGTCGCTTGGCAAATAAACAACTCTTAAGGGCTCTCTCAATTTATTACTGCATACTGAGTAACACGGAGATCACATTTCAAGAGTTTGTACTGCGGCACTTGTTGAAGATAGCCATAAACTATCTTTTGGGATTATGTAGACAATATTATGTTATTTAATATTAATCTAAAAAATAACGACATTTAATGGCCATTTTTTAAACTTTTCACGGAATTAGAAAAAAAAACATTATTTTTCTGAAAAAAAATTGGTTACTTTATTATTTTTAAAATGATCTTTTTAATTTCGGACAAGTTTAATATCTTGTGACGATAACCATTGATACCACTTACTAAATAAAAAAAAAAACAGAAGCAAAATTTCTGTAAAAACATTTGAGTAATTTAAAAAATTCTGAACCAAGTCAAGAAACTCTTTTTTTTTTCTTTATATTGTAAGGATAGTACGTTTGTCTTCCATGCCACCTGATGGAAAGTGCGCATGAATACTATGGTGTTACACGTCCATCCACGAGAAACCTATTCACTCGACACTTAAAAGTTCCAGGACTGTAGTGGTCAGGAAAAACAGACGCAGGCAGATTGTTCCACACCTTGGCAATCCGTACCAAAAAGGAACTATCGAAACGTTTTGTTCGACTTCTTGGTAAATCCACTATATAGGGATGGAAGTTCTGTCTGCGTGTGGTAGTTCGGTGGTAAAAAGGGCTGGGTTTAATTTGGTCAAAAAGAGCACTCGCACACTCACCAAAATGTAGCCGATAAAATACTGTCAAACAAGCACCCTTACGACGATGCTCCAGCGTCTGCAATTTTTAATTTGTAAGATTGTTGTTATTTATGAGTTTACGGGCTCTTCGGTCTACAGACTCTAGCGCTTCGAGCTGGTATTTGGCAGAACCATCCCAAAGGTGACTACAGTACTCCATGCACGACCTCACTTGGGCTGTGTATAAGTTGAGCAGCCATTCAGGGCTGAAGTACAGTCAGCACCAAAAGTCGATGAACAGAATCAACTTAACAAAACACCTGTTCACAATAAAATGCCATAAGTTATAGTCGCAACTAGGAAACAAAATAGCCTGTACACCAGAAATTTACAAAAGTCGTTAAACACGACTATTTCAAAAGTATCTGTGCACTAGTATTCCTAAAGTCGCTGTACACCATCAATCCAAAATAACATAAACATAATTCTAATGCGTGCGCATAACATAACTGATCTACGAAGCGATTATTGTGACGGTACTTGTAATTTACTTTGCGCGAATCTTACAAAACCTACCTTCCTTTAATTTAGCACACCAATCAGCGCACCACCGTATATCTTTGGCTTAGGCGTTGGGATGACAATGGTCACATAAGGGAGTTGAAAAAAACAGGAAGACCTAGAAAAACATCTCGCCAACAAGACCAAACAATTATTAACGCTTTTAGAAATAACGGTTTCACTCGTACTGATGAAATAGCCATCAATAATAACCTGTCCCTTAATACAGTAAGGCGCCGACTGCACGAAGCAGGTATTCATCACCGAGTACCAGCCAAAAAACTCATGTTAACAGCAAGACACAAATTGCAAAGACTCGAATTTGCGCAAAGATTTTTGAATTATGATTTTACAAATGTCATATTTTCGGATGAAAAAACATTTCATTCTACCGAAAATGGTCGTATGTCGCTCTGGCGCATTAATAATACTCGATATGCAGAACGTAATATAATCGATAACCGTGCAAGTGGCAGAATATCTGTTGGGTTTTGGGGTTGGATGTGCTCTGGTGGCCCTGGAGAACTAATCGAGATAGGAGGTCGATTAAATAGCGCGGGCTATATAGATATATTGAACGATGTTTTGTTGCCGACGACACAAGTCATGTTGCCAGAAGAGAGGCCAATAAATTTCGTTCACGATAACTGTCCAATTCATAAAGCACGTGTATGCCGAGTATGGTTTAATGAAAACACTGAGCAAATTTTGGAGATTCCATTCCCGCCGAAGAGCCCGGACCTCAACCCCATAGAAAATTTGTGGGCTCTTATGGTGCAAGCATGGGATTCCGATACACCCCGCACCCGACAAAATATAATAGCTCATGCAACAGAAACTTGGCCAAAATATTTGTCAAAATATGGTAGGTAGTATGCGCGAACGTCTCCAGGCAGTAATAGACGCGAATGGAGGCCATACCCGCTATTAATTATTATTTTTAAATAAAATTTTTGATTTTGCGTTAAGATTTATATAATATCTAAAATATTTTCATTTGAATTTTTTATTGTGCTATTAATAAATAAATGATTACGTTTTTAATTATACTTTTATTCAGTACCAAACACTTTGTTCTATAATAACAATATCAGCAATATAATTAAGGTCAAGCAAGCACTGTCCCAAAAGTAGCTGAACAACATAAGCGTCAAAAGTATATTAACACACGGCAACATTAAAAATATACTTTGTTAACCTAATTTTGTCTTTACTGCTGTTCAGTGACTTTTGATACAATAATGTTCAGCGACATTTGGATTGATGGTGTACAGCGACTTTAGGAATACTAGTGCACAGATACTTTTGAAATAGTCGTGTTTAACGACTTCTGTAAATTTCTGGTGTACAGGCTATTTTGTTTCCTAGTTGCGACTATAACTTATGGCATTTTATTGTGAACAGGTGTTTTGTTAAGTTGATTCTGTTCATCGACTTTTGGTGCTGACTGTACCACAGAACCTTCGAGATGATACCCAATTTTTTGGAAGCCGTTTTTGCCCTAGACTCAATTTGTTGACCGAAGTTTAATTTGGACGTTATAGTGAAGCCCAAAAGCCCTAGTTGGTCGGTGATTGGAACAGATACATTCTGGAAAGTGGGCGTAAAAGTAAAGGTGCTCTTTTTTGCGGAGAATAGACACGCTTGTGTTTTGGAGGCGTTGAATTTGACCAGGTTAGATTCGCCCCAATCGGACACATTCCGCAAGGTCGAATCAACGCGCTCAATCATTGACTCTCTCAAAACCTGGATTTCATGGGCGCTCGTTCGCACATTGGATATATATCTCTCAACAACAGTGCTGTCATCAGCATATCCAATAATGCCTGGTGTTAGGAGGTCATTAATGTGCAGCAAGAATAAAGTTGCAGAGAGAACAGATCCCTGAGGTACCCCGGCATTAATTGCCATTAGTACAGAGGAGTAGCCGTCTAAGACTACTCGAATCGACCGTTCCCTCAGAAAATCAGATATCCAGTCGCAGAGCCCGGTCGGTATGCCATATGCTGGAAGCTTGCTTAAGAGACCATCGGCCAGACCCTGTCAAAGGCCTTGGAGATGTCTAAGGATACAGCTATTGCTTCACCATGACCCTCCAAGGCCTCACTCCATAAGTGTGTGGCATACACAAGAAGATCGCCGGTCGAGCGTCCTCTGCGTAAACCATATTGGCTATCGCTTAGGAGCTCGTTGGTCTCGAGGTATGCCAGGAATCGATTGTTCAATACACGTTCCATGACTTTGCAAAGTATGGAAGTGATTGAGATTGGTCGATAGTTGACAGGATCAGCACGGCTTCCCTTCTTCGGTACTGGTTGTACGTTAGCCAGCTTCCAGGATCAAGGGTCTTTACCAAATTCCAAAGAGAGTCTATAGAGACGCGTCAAAACGGGAGACAACTCAGCTGCGCAGCGTTTCAACACCACTGCAGGAATACCATCTGGACCGCTAGCCTTATTCTCGTCTAGGTGTAGCAAGCATTTAAGAACCTCCTTTTGGCGAATATGAACGGTACCCATTGTAGGACCGAACTGAGGTAATTGGGGTGGGATTTTTCCTTGGCTATCTAGACGAGAACTTTCCGCAAAGATATTGGCAAATAAATCCGCCTTTTCCTTAGCGGTGTGGGCCAGAGAACCATCAGGTTTCCGCAGAGGCGGCAGCGACGGGCGACAAAAGTTCGTTTCGACCGACTTGGCGAGGGACCAGAAAGCTTTACTTCCCGAGGGGTATGAGGCTATTCTGTCTCCGATACAGCCTATGTGGACGAAACGAGCTCTTTTGATCACCTTTTTGCAGGACTTGGCGGCAGCATTGTACCTCTTCTTGTGTTCATGCGAATCCACGGCTTTGCTTCTGCGAGCGGTTGCCCAGGCTTTGTACGCTTCTCGCTTACGCTTTTTAGCGGAAAAGCATTCAGCACTAAACCATGGGCGAGCTTTGGTTTCAAGGGATAGATCAGCGTAGGGAATGAAGTACTCCATTGCTTGACTTATCACACTTGAGACTTGTTAGAATAATTAAGGAACGCAACCAATTAACGAACGCTGCTCTCTGTGGATAGTTAAAAAAAAAAACTCTGTAAGCTCTCTCTTGTTTTTTGATTAAATAAATGTCGGTCTTGCAAAAATTATAAAGTTCTTTAAATTAATATACTACAACCACGTATTTTCCTTTATGGTAGCAGAGCGTGGTTCAGATGTAGTAAAGTTAATTGGAAAATATCAGAAAGGACGATTAAAACTTTGGTCAGCAGAATACTTGTCAAGTTCGGATTTGAGGTTAGACGCGCAACATGGGCTCAAATAACTTATTCAACATTGAAAAGTTAATTGGAAGAGAAAATTTTGCCACCTGGAAATTCAGTATGAAGACATATTTGCAGAATGAGAATCTATGGTGCTGTATTGAACCGCCTGGCGAAGACACGATTGATGTTAACAAGGACATTAAGGCCAAGGCTAAGTTGATTTTGCTTCTAAATCCTCAAAATTACGTCCACGTACAGGAATGCGCGACGGCTAAAGAGGTATGGGAAAGCCTACACCAGGCCTTTGATGACAATGGACTTTGTAGCCTAGTTTCTTGGTGGGTGAGGGCACGATAGCTAGTAGTCACTTGCCACCAGGCCGGATTAACCCCAGAGCAGATGGAAAGCTCCTAGATGGTAGCGAGGCTAGCTCTTCCTCGGGACGTGGGATGGCCAACTCAGAGGTGTGAGAGGTAACAAAATTTATATCTATAAGGGCGCCAGCTCCTCTCAACACACAAACGAGAACACAGACACACTATGAAATCAAACACAAAAGTATGGAGCACAGTTATATTAAGAAATCACTTTACATTGATTTACAAGATGCGGTAAGCTAAGTTTAACCTAATTAAATTTTACTTTAAAATATAGTACCTTGGAACTTGGACCTTGATGTTTGTTTGTAGAAGGCTTTGGCCTATTATAAAGGTTTCATGGACGAGATTAATTCATCACGTCTGTCGTCTCAATACTCATGTCATTCCGGGGCGTAGCAATAGAATGGTGTGAAAAAGGAGTATCCATAAAAAAAAACAAAGAAAGAAAGAAACCGAGAAAAAAAAACCCTGTAACAAAACACATGTAATTAGCATATGACGCTACAGCACCACAATACGAAAAATACGGGTCATGGAAGATGCCCAAGGTGATACATACCTGTATATAAAATAAAAGGCCAGCTAGATATTTGGAGCAAAGACTGTATTTTAAATTATTAATTATAATGTGCAGCCGCCATGCACAACTTGTAGAAAGGAAGAGGAAGAAAATGGCGGGGCTGCCAGATAACAAAAACAAAATCGTAGGAATTACCAGTAACAAAATAGTCTTAAAATTAAGTGTACTTTACATAATATGACTTGACTCAAGAGCTAAATTTTACTGTTAGATATTTATTTCTAACATAGTGGCGCCACAGCCAATTATACAATGCAACACATAAGTAAGTGAAGGAAATACAATATGAAATTATACATTTCCATTATGTATTGTATCTTGACAATGATTTAAAACTGTAACTGCCAAACAACATTTCCACAGTCAAATTTATTAAAGTAATGTAACAGACACAAGGGCCTTGTTTTAATAGTTATGAATAACAAAGTTAAATAAGCTTATAATTAAACACAGTAAATAAATGCAATACAATACATACATAGTAAATTACCTATAATAAGGTAATTAAGAAGCATTTGTTTCAATTCAAATCAACTTAACATATGTTCATAATACTAAAGAAGCATATTTTAGAATATTTTATTTATTACTTCTATCATACAAAACTCATAACTAAAAGCTGACAATTAATATTTCAGTCACAGATTAAGAACTATTCATCTTAATTTATCTAAGCCAATCCATTTAATGGTAGCAGACAAAGCTTTCTTAATGATCTAGTATAAATCTTATTATTACACATTTTGATTTGGGCTACTCTTACCCTACCATCAGATCCAGGTATTATTTTAGTTATTCTTGCCATGGGCCAGGTCAAAGGTGGAGTATTGTCACAGCGTACAATCACAAGGTCTCCAACATTTAAGTTGTTATGTACATGATGCCAATTTGGCCTGCTTTGTAACTGTGTAAGATAATCCTTTGACCATACTTTCCAGAAATCTTGCTTAATTTTAGATAGAATATTCCAAAATTGCAATCTATTAATAGTAACATCATTAAGGTCAGTCTCTGGATAACTAGTCAGAGGTGCTCCTATAAGGAAGTGACCAGGTGTTAAATATTCAAGAGAGGAAATATCAGAGCTTTTGGGAAGTAGGGGTCTCGAGTTAAGCACAGCTTCAATTTCTGTAATAATAGTGTAAAGAGCTTCAAATGTTAAAGAAATATTTCCGACAATTCTTTTAAAGTGGTATTTAAAGCTTTTAACGCCGGCCTCCCACAAGCCTCCAAACTCGGGTGAATAGCTTGGTATAAATTTAAACTGAATAAAGTTGGGTATACAATATCCTTCTAAAGCATCTATGTGCTTCTTAGAACTAAAAAGTTTATATAAGTCATTTAATTGGTTTGCAGCACCCTTGAAATTTTTTGCATTATCACAAAATATCTTTTGTGGCATTCCCCTCCTGGCAATGAATCTTTTAAGGCAAGCTAGAAAGGCATCAGTAGTAAGGTCACTAACAAGTTCCAAGTGTATGGCTTTGGTAGCAAAGCAAACAAAAAGTGCCACATAGCCCTTAGTAATAATTGGCTTCCTCAAGCGCGATACCTTGACATTGAATGGCCCGCAATAGTCCACTCCTACTATATTAAACGCCCTAACAGCAGATAGTCTTTCCTGTGGAAGTGACCCCATTAGTTGTACTGAAGCAGCTGCTTTGAGTCGGAAGCATTTAACACACTTATTGACAATCTTTTTGACTTCTCTAATGCCACTAACTAGCCAAAACCTCTGGGATAGGGAACTTAGTACCAGCTTTGCGCCGGCGTGTAATAAGCGATTATGTTCTTTATAAATAAGAATTTTTGTAAAGTGACAAGACTTGGGCAGAATTATTGGATGCTTCTTGTCATATGAGATGTCGGTGGCATTTTGCAAACGTCCACCCACTCTGAGAACTTCATTTTTATCTAAAAAGGGGTGCAAGTTTGACAAACCTGACTTAATAGGAATATTATTTTTTAGAGAATGTATTTCTTTTGAAAAGTGTTGTTTTTGAAAACAGCCAATAATTTTCAATAATGCTTCATGGAGTTCCTTTGGTAACAATGGCCCAGTTACTTTATCATAGACTTTATTAATATTTTTATAAAAACGGAAAATATAAGATACAATTCTTTGAAGTTTATTGATGTCTGAGTATTTTTCAAGGAAATTGATTGAAAATGAATCTATGTTGTCATTATTATGTGTAGGTCTATCATTACTGGAAACATTAGCTACCAGTATTGGTTCATCCAAAGGTGGAGTCCTTGATTTAGTATAATTCACTGAATGTTGAAAGTATGTACTTATCAATTCCTTTGGACCATGCCACCAAAGCATATTGGAACTCAATTTATGAGGTTCACAACCTCTTGAAAGAAGGTCAGCAGGATTATTGACCGTACTGACATACAACCATACAAACTCTTTAGTTAAGGACTGTATTTCTTTAACTCTATTAATAACATATGGAATGGTTTTTAAATTTGATGAACTTATCCATGATAATACAATTTGTGAATCACTATACAGGTAAACAGTGATACTCGGGAACTTGGTTTTTAAAGATTTATGTACTCTATGTACAACTTGGGAAAGAAGTACAGCACTATTTAATTCTAGTTTTGGTATAGTAACAGATTTGTTCAGGGGAGCTATGCGTGACTTGGAACATAACAAATTGACAGATATACTTCCATCTGAACCAATGATTCTCAAATAAAGGCAGCAACCAAAGGCTTTCATAGAGGCGTCTGCATATCCTACAAGCTCCACTTTTACCATTAACTTTAAATTAACACATCTAGGTATTTTAAGTGTTCCCATCAATTTTAAATCATTCAAAAACTTGTTCCAAATTTTAAGTTGATCTTAGGGCAATATAGTGTCCCAGTCAACTTTCATAGACCATAGACTTTGCATAAACAATTTAGCTACTACAATTATGGGTCCTATGAGACCAAGTGGGTCAAACATCTTGCCAATGAAACTCAGAATTTTCCTTTTGCTTTGGATATTCTCATCATTGTTAACCATTGGACAAGAGAATATTAAATTATCATTTAAAATGTCGCATTTTAAACCCAGTGTCTTCACTATATTATTTTTATTTATATCTAAATGATCAAAACATTTTTTCTCAATTTGTAAATTTTCTAAAGCTTTGGGAAAGTTTGAACACCATTTGTGCAGATGGAAGTTACCTTTGTTTAAAAGTGCAATTAGCTCAGTTTTGAGCTCAAGAAGTTCCTCTATATTATCAGACCCTCCTATGACATCGTCGACATATGTGTTATATAACATAGCTTGTGCAGCAAGTGGATACTCATTACCATATCTATATGCCAATTCTACAAGACAACGAGTTGCCAGAAATGTTGATGCCTTCAACCCATATGTGACAGTCTGAAGTTGTACACAATTGATAGGTTTACATGGATCATCCCGCCACAAAATATTTTGAAGACATCTTTGATTTTCATTAATAAAAATACTGCGGAACATCCTCTGAATGTCACATGTGAGTGTGTATAGGTAGGTGCGCCACACTATAAGAATGTCAAATAAATCACTCTGGACTACTGGGCCATTCAACATGAGGTCATTTAGTGATACACCACTCTTTGACTTCATACTTCCATCAAATACCACTCGAAACTTGGTAGTAAAACTACTTTCATTTAAGACTGCATGGTGAGCTAAAAAATAAGCACTACCATTTTTAATGTCATACTGACTTATATCAACAAACTTAGCATGTCCCATAGCTATATATTCATCAATAAAGATTTTATATTTTTGAAAGTATAAAGGATTATATTTAAACTTCTTTTCCAGTGATAAAAATCTTTGTAAAGCAACTGAGAATGAATCACCTAGCTGTAACTGTAACCCATAATTTTTTTCAACCATAGGCATATCAACATAGAATTTATTATCTTTAAGGGTAGCAGATTGTAAAAAGCAATTTTCTGAATGTTGAAATTCTTTGCAAGTAGTGGTTGCATTTTCAGCTAACCAAAACTGTTCCATAACATTTTCTAATTTGTTTGTATCACAAATGGCCAAATTAGTAACATATCTTTTTTGATAATTAACAGAGTCCTTAGATATTTGACCACCAACAATGTGTCCAAATAAAGTGTTTTGTAAAAGCAAACCAGTATCTAACTTAATTTGATCACTAAGCAATATATTAAAGTATACATCAGCACCTAAAAGGATTGAGATTTCTGATGGAACATTAAAATCAATATCAGCTAACTGTATACCAGATGGAATGTTTAAATTAGAAATGTTAATAAAGTTTTGTGGCAACTCTGAAGTGATGGAACTCACAATGTTACACTTCACATTTAACTGTACATTATTCACTGGAGAATGAATAGCAAGTTCAACATACTTGCTGATTTTATTTAATTTGTTTCCAATACCAATAATATTAGTATTATGGCTTCTGGGAGTCAAGCACAATTGAAGTTTGAAGAGCTGAAGTTATAAATGAAGCTTGGCTCCCAGTGTCAAGTAAGGCCTTGACAAAAAGTTCACTACCTTTATAATTAAATAACTTTACCTTAATAGTAGGCAATAACACATTATTTATAAGATTGCTTGAATGGAGAGAGACAGCAGGCTGTATTTCAGCACCATTATCCTCATGCAGCAATGTATTGTGAGCTGCTTTACATGTCTTGCATGAAAATGAAAATCTACATTTCCCTGTATGAGATTTTAAGCACAGTGTGCACAACTTATTTATGTGGACAAATTTTAAACGATCTGCAATGGGAGACATTTTGAATTTAGGACACAAATATAAATAATGATCTTTGTTACAAAAACAACAACTAGAAGATTTTTTAGTGACAACATTGCTCACCCTTTTAAATGTAGTAGCCTTCACATAGTCAGGCGTACCAACTACATCTTCCAGTGCTACAGCCCTTTTCTCTAGAAACATAAAGAAGTCTTCAATAGTTGGAAGCACATCCACATCCCTATCTAGTTGGTATGCTCGATAGGTATAAGCATCCAACTTTTTTAGTAATATGGCTATTAATATCATGTTCCATTGGTTAACGGGTTGCTGTAGATTTTTCAATGCATGCAGCTGCTGCTGTGCCTGTGAAACCAAAGACCTTATAACTGATGCCGTTCCTTTCTGCATAGACGGCAGATTTAATAAAATATTAATATGATTTAAAATTAACCTGGACTTATTCTCAAAACGTTTTTTAAGTAATTCTAAAGCTTCCAGATAAGATTCATTGACAAGAGGTAAGTTGACAATAACGGAGAGTGCCTCGTCTGTTAAAAACTTGCGCAAGTAAAACAATTTTTGTACATCCGAAAGTGTCATGTTCCTATGTATCACAGCTGTAAATAAATCTATGAAAGAATTGTATTTAGTGTAATCTTTTCCATCGAATATTGGAACGTCGATGTTCGGCAATTTTGAATTTGATACACTAGGACCATGTTGCACTTCAGTTGCACAAACATTTTTAAGGGTAAAATTTAATTTAGATATGATAAAAAAGAACTTATTTTCTATAACTTCAACCTTTTCATCATCCTCCTCGTCTATAGCAAGAAGGTCCAACTGTACCTTCTCGTACTCTTTAAAGGATGAGTTTAATTTGTCGATACGTGCCTGTATCATTTCTATGCTTGCAGATTCCAAATTTGATGGATCATTTACAAAATTTTCAATTCGTGTTATCGCACCCTTTAACTGTGATCTGGCTAATCGCAGCTTTTTGGCATCTAAATTATGTAACGACATTTTGTTCACTGAAAGTAACACTAAGCACTTTAAAAAAACACTGCAAGTTTTCAACTTTGTTTGTAATCACAGGACAATGAGCGTGCGTACGCTGTAATTATGTAAAATAAACCGGCGTATATAATAAAAATAAGAAGGCGTAAATTGACACTTGACGTCTGACAGCTTGAAGTTTCCGTTCCCGCTCGAAAGAATCCAATTTTAGTAAAAAAGTTTCAGGTAGTCAGAGAATGAAAAAATATTTGCAAATGCAAATTGCTTCCAAAATTATTCAATCTGGACAGGTTTGGAGATAGATTCGCTGATTTTTGAATTTAAAAAGGATATTATAAGATTCTTTTGGCAAAGCCAATGTCCCGCCACGCTGCCACCGCCGCCGAAAGTACTAGACAATAGATGGCCAAGTACTGAAGAACGACGAAAGTTGCACAAACGTTGCGAATATCACTTTCACTTTTTCGAAGGACCACTTAGCCGGCATGTATATAAAATAAAAGGCCAGCTAGATATTTGGAGCAAAGACTGTATTTTAAATTATTAATTATAATGTGCAGCCGCCATGCACAACTTGTAGAAAGGAAGAGGAAGAAAATGGCGGGGCTGCCAGATAACAAAAACAAAATCGTAGGAATTACCAGTAACAAAATAGTCTTAAAATTAAGTGTACTTTACATAATATGACTTGACTCAAGAGCTAAATTTTACTGTTAGATATTTATTTCTAACAATACCAACAACGTTGGGTTTCTCAAAGAAGTAATTCACTTTATATAAGATAACGAGGGATTACATCTCGTGGTGGACCTGAAAAGAACAGACAAAGGGATATATTTTGTCAAGATGGCTGATTTAACTCAGCACAAAATCGATATGCCACAAAAGAAAACTCACCAATTAACCTCCAAACATCTTCTACATATAGAAACTAACGCCTCATGGCATATTTTAAATACGAATATCGCCGACCATCGTCCTTGCGTATTCACGACTTGAACAAAAAAGATGGATGACAGAGCGCACAGAGTATTTATAAGCTTCGACATCCTAGTTCACTCACTCTGACCGAGGGACTACAAACACCGTATTAAGCGCGCTCTACACTCTTGCAAACTATCAATCGAACGGGATTGAGAGGTACTAAAAAAAAGCGTTACAGTACCCCTCTTCCTCCTGAAGAAAAATTTTAATTGAAAACGGAGTTGGAAATTGGAAATTTTTCGCTGCAAGTCCCCTTGCCTCATCTCTAAAACTCAAACAAACCACCAACGCCTCAAGCTCCAGGAAGTAAAAAAAAAACTCAACATGAGGTACTGGAACAAAACAATTCTTCCAGATTCCATAACTATTTATTTCAACTAAACGCTCCAAAAAAAAATACCTGGCTGATTAGTCATCAACCTAACCAAACATAACCCAACACCAAAGATAGGATTTACCTTCTATCTCGAACACCTGCTGCACTTTATATTAAAACAACCCAACACCAAAATTTACTTAGATGACAAGAGATAGGATGGTTCATCATCCTCTACTCGTATAAACTTGTGAAAAAAAAACTTTCCTTTGAAGTCCTAAATGAAACTCCTAAATGATTACCTGTGCGTTCAAAAGTGTATAAACATAATAAAACTAACTGTTTCAAAAGCACTAAAGGCAAACAGATCAAACAACTTTATCAGGTCATTGACTCATAAAAACACTAAAGGCATATAAGAGATAGAATAACTTTATTAGGTTATCTACTCATAACAGTAAAAGTAAGAGACAGGATTTACCAACTAAAAGGAACCTGCTCCTTAAGGGGCATTAGGCGGTCAGCGAAAATTCAGATTTCGCTTCGATTCCACGCCTGAGGCGGGGGGGGCGCGGTGCGTCGTGGCGGCGCGGTGCGCGGGGGGCGCGGCAGCCCTAGCTATCCTATTTCATTGCATTTCGATTCTTATAACCATTATATAATGTATTGGGCAGATTAGCTAGATGACTGGCCTGCTATAGGTAGGTACCTACTACACGAATAAAAATAGTTTACCTAAAAATCATACATAGCTCCATTTAGTATCTTCTGTATTCCTACTTATGTATATATTGTATGTATTCCTACAGCAAAGCGTTCGATTTATTGAAAAATGAAGTACTATACAGGAGGCTCGATGAGTCTGGTATACAGGGTCCTTTGTTAGAACTAATCAAAAATTATCATACAAACAGGTCAACTAAAGTAAAAGTAGGAAACCAATATAGTGATAGCATATCAACCGTAATGGGCACGGCACAGGGGTCAGTGAACGGAACGAAAGAGTACATTATTTACGTTAATGAAATGTGCACGTTATTTCAGCACGGATCTGTCTACCAGTTTGCTGATGACACCTGTATCGTTGTCGCAGATACTAATATAGTGGAGGCAGAACGTAAATTACAAGATAACTTTACACTTATGTGCCAGTGGGCACACGACGCAGGTCTCGTTATAAACGCTCAAAAAACCAAGGTCATGTGCATACAATCGTCACGAAACGCGCACTTAGTGAGATACGAGCCATCAATAATAGCACACAGCCATGAGTGTATGCATCACGAACTATCGTGCGATACCAACAACCAGTGTACAAAACTAGAAGTGGTCAGGGAACATGTGTACCTAGGACTTACGATCGACAACCGTTTCAATTGGAAATCTCACATTCACCATGTATGTAATAAGTTAAGAGCTATATTAAGTAAACTATATGTACTAAAATATAAAATACCCTACAAAATGCTCAGAATACTTTATCTAGCACTAGCAGACTCAACTATGGAGTATGGATTAAGTAGCTATGGGCGCACAGCCAAGACTAACCTTGAAAAAATATACAAGTTGCAAATAAGAATATTAAAAAATATAGTACCTGAATCTGTTAAGAAACAACATCAAAATAATTATAATGAACTGTTTAAATACTGTAAATTACTACCTATACAAAGTAAAATTAAAATTTCTATACTACAACATGAAATCGCAAATACTAAGTCACTTAAATTGTATAAACGCGAAAATAAACTAAGATTGCTAGCTTATCAAAAAAAAGTATGTATACCCAAGTATAACAACATGTATGGAACTAGAACTCATAACTACCTATTACCTAAGATCTTAAACTGTTTACACAAAGACTTATATAATGAATACGTAACCAACAGTAACTACACAAATCAACTTAAAAAAAATGTAAAAAAATATTTTCTTAATAACATAGATTTTAAGTACCTAGATTAAGTTTTGTATCTAACAAATGTAAAATTCGAACTCGCTGCTCGCACAAAAACCGTACAGGTTTAAGCGAGTAAGTAAATTATTTTATAATTTTGTAATTAATAAGTATTGATCAATAAATAATAATAATATACGGGATATAAGGGACATTATAGGGGAATAATTGGGATGAAAATCAGTTAGGTAGGTATGTAAGTACGCAGTAATAAAACACAATAAATAAAATTGTGAGTATAAAAATTTTTATTTCGCTATCATAGTCAGCTGGTAGGTAACAAATAATACACAATTAAAAAAATACAAAATAGTGTAAGCGATCCCTAGAACAGGTCCATCATTCAAGCATAAATAGTAGTAAATTTTTCGGTACGTATTTTTTCATGTAAATTATGAAAAGTTAAAATAAGTAGGGTAAACGACCTACTAAACGGACCCGTCTTCAGTTTTGTAAAAGTGGTCGAATACATTAAATACATACCTAAAACCCAATATAATTATAAGCAAAATATTATGTATTTAAGTATGTCATTGTATTTCCGAATTAATAATCTCTTGACAAAATAATTATAAACGTATCTTTTTAAACACCTCATTATCGAAAACAGCCGAGGCGTTTGGCGTCATAAATGCATACATATACGCGCGGGAAACATTTCACATTCGTTGGCCACGAGGGCCGCCAGACTGTTGAAAACACGTTGAAAACCAATGCTTCCAACCAAGGTTAAGGAAGGTTAAGTTGTTGTCAACCAATACCGAGTCATCCACACTGTTATAAACGGTGGTTTCCAACAAGGAGACAAGCAAGAACACAAGCCAAGGTCACGCCAGGCCACGCCCCTTAATTGTCAGTGTGCTCTGATCTCTCGCGTTGGCAACATCTTCGCGATGGCAGTTTTGTATGCAATTGAGGATACAAAGAAGGAAAGGTTGAAACGCAGCTTCAAAACTCGAGTCATTTCTAGTTATAGTTACATAGTAAAATATAGTGTAATATGTAGTTATTATTGTGTATAAATAAATAAATACAATAACAAGCGTACACACTGTCCTAAAAACAGACATACATCTACATAGATAACGCAAATGCATATCCTTTGCGTGTCCGAACCCCGACCAAGCGTCAAGGTTGGTCGCCTCTAGATTTAATATGTATTGTAATATGCGTGTATGTATGTCTGTTAGAAAATCGAGTCCACAATATCAATATCGTTCTTAATAATCGATTTCATCGGCGGTATCGGTGTCTCTGAATCTTTTTGTATTTTCCAGTAATAAATATCAGCTGTGACGTCACAATAGGTCTTAAAAAGTCGGCACGCTTGGTTCGAATACAAATCGTGGCACTTGCGTTGTCTATGTAGATGTATGTCTGTGATTCTAAACACCGCCGTTTCCAACCCGCCAAGGTCATGTAATTTGCTTGTCAACAGCCGTCTTTACTGTTGGAAACACGTTGTAAACTAGCAAGCTCACCTTGGTTTGATGTTTTGTTTCCAACAGTGTATTTGGGCTTTACATAGATATCAGAAACAAAGAGATCGGTTACCGGGCGCAATTTGTTCGAGCCTCGATGTCAACGCAAAAATTCACACCCATATTTTGGACATATTTTAAATAAGTACACTGTTCCACGCGTACATTGACAAATTACTTGACCAATCATTGATCTGTTATCGCACACAAATATAGAGCGATGTTACTGTGTTGCCCGTATTGCGTTCTCACTGGCAACGCCCCCGATACCAATCTAGTGGTTTCTTATCTCTGTGGTTGGTTAGAAACTAGTGACCTTGAATTTGTATGAACCAAGCATGATTTTGTTCACCATGAGAGCCGTATCTCTCTCTTTAGGTTTTTTTCAAAAATTCACTTTCCCACTGGAAATTGCTTTTTATAAGCTGGATTTATAGGCTGAAAAGGGACATTTTTTTTCCACAATGATATCGTCACCTATGAAACCGTCAGGTGTTGCACCCAAAATAGGGATTTCTGGATCAATAAATAGGCCACAAGGCCTGATTTGCTGTCCAATTTGCTGTTCTAATTGCCCCAAAGTAATTTTTTCATTGGCAATACCATGTTGCACTGATGCAACATGGCTAATATCTCGTTTGTAAATTATTTGTTTTACGAGATTTTTGGCACTCGTGTTCTGCTTTCTTTTCACCACTTTAGCAAAATTAGAAGCGGTGATAAGATTACGTCGTATCTCCAACCACTCGCTTGAATCATGGTGTTTCTTTCTATGTCCTGTATTTCCCCGTTTGTTTTATGCAAGTCTTTTAAGAATTTTTCTTTGTCTTTTAGAAGAACACCATCAGACATGTCTGGCCGTATACATGATTCCCCATAGTTCAGATCACTGTTACTTTGATGCAAAAGACGCCTTTTGCTTTTTTTAATTTGGCGTGTTCGTTGCGCCCTTCGAGTTTTCACCCATTTTAATCTCGTGGGTCTTTTGCCAAGAATACTTTTGTGCAAAGTGTACAAGGGTTTCTTCGAATTAAAAGATACAACAGCAGCATCGCAACTTGCTTGGTAACTACGTTTCAGTGAAAAATTTACGCGCTTACCACCCTGTTGCTGTCAGCATCGCAAATAAGGCTGCGGGATTTTGCTGCCACGGATAAAACAATTGTTTTGATCCTGAACCATATTATGGAAGTTTTCAAAAGAAGTGTCAAATCCTTGCTCATCCGACTACTTTCGCAGTAGTTATCTTTGCAGAAGCTATGGTTTCCAAATGCGTGAAAAATTGAGTTTGTAATATATGTGTAAAAGTTTGTGATTTTTGTGTTTAAGTCGCAATCTACAGACATATGTTTCTTTATTGCACAGCAAATGACTTTCCTTACAGCTAAGGCAATTTTACATCTGTAGATACTGCTTTTAGCTTGAACACATATTAATTGTTTTAACACATATTTCAGAAAATATGGTTACGACATTCTATTATCTTGACACTAAACTTGGGATAAACCCGGGCTTCAGAGTTTTTTTTAAAAGTGCTAGAATCTCCGTCAGCCACCATCCGGGCATAAATTAGGTTTTAGGTTTTAAGAGATTGCTTAAAACCTTTCAATAAAATATCAGATTCCATACATGTCGATGAACCGGAGTAATTCTTGAAACATGTATGTGTACCTGGAATTTCATTTTTGTTTTGAGCTCGAGCACAAACAGAACTGTATTTGTTCTTCACCCCTATAAAAAGAAACTCACCAAATGTTCTTCCTACAATTGCGGCTGCTCCTGAAAGAGCCGAATAATTGGTTTTATATGAGCGCTTGGACCAACAACCAACTGCAATCACATCTATGTAGGGTATACCATCTTTTGTCACGTCACCTCTTTCTATAGCAGCATCCCTTTCACGTTTACCAGCAGCTAACATTAGATCTACAGCAGTTTTGTGCCATTCATTGCAAACCCAATTTATGTAATAAATCAAAATGTTTTTGATTTAGACTGGGCAAATCCATTGATATACACAATTCCTCAAACTGCGAGAAACCTATACCAGTGGACATAAGCCCACTTATTGCAGCCTTATTTAAATCCAGTTTTATATCCGGTTCATTAGTATCCACGAAAAAAATTTCGTTACACATATTACAAGTAAATTTTAACTTAGATTTAAGTCCTGTTTTTTTTCGACACAAGAACTAAATTTTGAAGACCGCAACCAAAAGCCGGATTGTGCATGGAAATTTGCTTTAGGTTTTTCAGAAAAAAATTAATAGACACAATTCTGCACCCATCTTTATTAAATAGTAAATCATCTGTGTCGAGGAGTGGCCACCAGTTTCAATTTAAAATTCAGTTTCCGTTTCACTATATGGCTGTTCATCGTATCGGTCTTCTGTATTCGCTGAGCTAAAATATAAGAAGATAACTCCATTTATAAAATGCTGAAACTTTCGTGTGGCAAAAAAGGTACGAAAAAAGAATGTGAAGGAAAAGTATGTGGGTTTGTAAGTTTGCGTGAACGATTGAAAAAAAGTTATGAAAATATATAGTTGTAAAAAAAAAGTGCAAATGAGAATGCATAAAACCTTTTTACTAACGTGTTTTGATCACAGTGTGTTTCAATTGTTTGTGATTTTTGGCAATTTCACATTGTATTACCAAGTGTGAAGATATTTCAGCTACATTCCGTAATTCAGTAAAAGTTTTTCTAAAACCAAGTCATAGATACGTAATAAAGATTAAAACAGCGTAATAAGAGAAAATATCAGAAATCTACATAATATAACTACAGTTATAGTAAAAAATGTATGTATATGTAATGTACTTTAAAAAATGATCAGTTATTATGCAACATTGCATAATAACTCTAGTACCTATACTGAGATGATACTTACGTAGAGTTCTCTATAGTATCGGTTGTTGGTGCATTTACCCTGTGCGTAAAACAAAAAGATGATGAATAATTAACTACACCTAGCTATAACGCTATTTGAACGTAAATAAATATTTTTGACTTTTTTTTATTTTGAGCTATGTTTTGAAATTACTAGACCCAACATAGTGCAATTTACCCTATTTTGAATAATAAGAAATCGAAAGATGATACGTAGTTTGATCGTGTTGCATGGAACTCTCTGGTATGTCCGTTATTGGTACGTTTAGCCTGTTGTAATAAAACAAAAAGAGGATGAATAGGTAAGTACGTAACTACCTAACTACACCTGGCTATGTTTCGAAATTACTAAACCCAACATTAGCATTTTTGCTATTTTTAAACAATCAAGAATTTAAATAATAGAAATAAAATTGACGACCACTATGGCGTTGGGGTAAACCTATCTGCCTCAGACGCCAGTGGTTGCGGGTTCGATCCCCGCACGGAACCAGAAAAAAAAAAAACGTTCCGTGTCTGGGTGTTTATCTATTTATGTATTTATATTCTAGGTTCCCCCCTAGTTCGCTATATGGTATCCCATAACACAAGCTATGCTTACTTTGGGGCCATTGTAACACCTTTTTTTTTCTTTGCCTTGTGTTTGGTTCAATGGACTGTCACCTTTTGTCAATCAAAACCGAGTGGGTTCGTTGCCTTATCCTTTTTGACGTTAACTCTCGAATAGGTGTTGTTACTCTATGCTAAAGGTTATAAAAAGCCGGGTTGACCTTAGAGAGGTCTTTTTATTTCTGCAAATTTTTGAAGAGAGAGGTGATTTCCTCCTGAGCCGGTCAGCTGCCAGATCACCAAGTCATACGTGTGGACTAATTTCAAATTGCTGGTAAGGTTACATCTTCTCGAGCCCGTTGTGGTTTTACATTCTGCACCGTAGCATATTTTCTACAATCCAGATATTATTTTCAGACTAGTGTTAACCGGTGAGCTCGGCGCTGCGTTGGCGAATTGTTTCTCTTGCTACCTCAATCCGCACATTGTCAAACCTCCCATTTGGTAAGTAAAATTAAGTTTTCTTAATAGTGTGATCACCATGTGCCACGTGTGGCCACCACCTAGGTTCTGGTAGTCTTGTACTTTACCTCAGTGCATAGTTAAAGTTGTGGTTACTCCTGTAGCATTAAAATAATTCAGGATCTTCGTGTTGCAGAATTGTATTTTTAAAGCAATTTCCTTCTCAAACTTAAATTTAGTTACTTTTCTTATGCCACATGTATTCTACTTGCTTGGTAATCCTTATTTTGATTCCCCGTCATGTAAGATCCACACCCTATGTAAAACATTAGTTGTTTTGGGTTTATTTAACCATAAAGTTACCTATTGTGAAATCCTTAAATTAACCGTGCCGTTCTCTTTGTTTCTGAAGTATTTCCTTCCCACAACTTAAATTTAATTACTTTCAAATACCACATGAGTGTACTTGCTTTGTTAACCTTATTTTTGATTACCAGCCTCGTGGGATCCGCCCCTATTTAAAAACATTGGGTGTTTTGGGGTTAGTAGGACCATGAGGTTCCATATTTTAAGATCACTTAAATTAGGCTAATATGTCATTCTTTTTTATCTTTTCCCTTCAGGACCCCCTACTTTATTAGCAGTGTTTTATTGTTCATTTTACCTTTAATCTTAGCTTGTTTTTGCAATTACTTCAAAGTATTAACATTTCAGTTTCATTGTTTGATAGATTTAAATTACCTTTTCCCTTAAGGATTCTTAGTAAAACCCTACTACTTATAGTTTAGTTTACTAAAACTAAGTTATGTATGCAATTGCCTTATAAGCTTGATTTGCTTTAGTGTGCCTACCTTCTCCCAGTTTAGTTTGTGTTCTTATCGAATAGTGTTAATTTTGCGTTTAAAGTTATTATATCTCAATTTGTAGTGTAAGCTCGGAGAGATTACTTTGTTGTTTGGCCAAGTTTTATACTAGGGTACAGTAAATCTAGGTCTCCCTTGGAAGTGTTAGTTTATTTACCTTTTTACCATTTCATATAATAGAAAGTTTCGAATAGTGTTTAAGCCAACCGGGTGTTGTCAATTCCAGGGAGGTTTCCTGGTGGGAGTACAACCCCAGGCCCTATAAATTCAGCGGACTACAGCTCGGGATCCTGCGGTCGTCCTGAACGGGATTGGTCGGCGAGCCGGGTACCCCTTTTGGTTTACTTTACCGCCAACAACCGTCCTAAAGGTGGAATCTTTTATTTTTTTTTTACTTACAAATACTCTTTACCTTCGCATCATCTCTTACCTACAACTGACGTTACTAGCCATCCAGTAGTAGTACTGAATATAGTTTTAAATTTGTATTTCAACATTAATTGTAACGGTCTTAGACTGATTTTAGTTTTAAGATTGTACTGTGTACTGGTTCGGGTGGATTAGCCTGGACCAGCCTTCAGCTTATTTATTTAATCAGACCAACACCTGAGATACCACACCCTGTAAACTCATTGAAATCTCTTTATTTTATATCTTGCTTGTTCTTAGAGTTGAGTAACTCCGGAGTGATTCGTTCCGAAGAACTGCTCACATTCAGTGAACGAATCGATCTCGTTCACTATTGTGCGGTATTTTCGTTCCACAGTTCATAAGTTCATTTTAGATTAACAGTGTTTAAATTTAACACTGTAATTAAAGCAACTTTGTTTACGTTATTCGGTGTATTTTTCAAATTGGTTCGAATTTTATATTAGTCTAGTCTATTACTCCGGAGTTACTCAACTCTAAACCACACAACTTTGTTCAAGTGTTCAACTAATTTTTGATACTTTGTATAATGATTTGTAAATAGTGTAATATAATATTAATAACTCTTGTGTTGAGTGACAGTACTTTGGTTTTTTAAAAATGGCTTCAAAACGGAAACGTAGTGATATTTAGGGACATTTTAATGAAGTAGAACCAAAAAGAGCTAAATGTGGTTATTGCAATGCAATCTGTAGCATTGCATCTGGAAATACCAGTAATTTGACGCGCCATATGACTAGGAAACATCCTGCAATCCCTATCGTTCTGGAACGCCAAGTTGAAATAAATAATTTAAGATCTGATACTGAACCATCAACTTCTGGCGAACAACAACAATCATCGCAAGAAATATCGCAACAAACATCACGACACACCTCACAACAAAGATCACAACAAAATATTAGTGATTATATCATCAGAAAAAGACCCATTTCTGCACAAAGATCGCAGGTCATAGATAAGCAAGTGGTGAAGTGGATATCGAAAGGCCAACATTCTTTGCGTATTGTTGAAGAACCAGAGCTTAAAAAATTATTAGAAATGGTGTCTCAAACTCCAGGCTATAGTTTACCTGGTAGAAAAACGCTCTCTAAAAGTTTGATTCCAAAAATATACAACGAAACCGTAGAATTAGTTAAGAACAAACTTACCTTTGCCAAAGCAGTTTCTGTAACAACGGATGGTTGGACTTCAGACTACACAAGATAGTTTCATTGCTGTGACAGCCCACTATATAAATGAAGAAATGGAACTGTGTTCATATCTATTAGAATGCATCCAATACGGAGAAAGACATACCAGTGAAAATTTATCCGAGTTTTTGAAAGATTGTTTTCGGCGCTGGGACATACACTATAAAGTAAGTGCAGTGGTGTCGGATAATGCAGCGAACATAACGGCCGCAATACGTTTGGGTGGATGGAGGCATATTGGATGTTTTGCACACCAAATCAATTTAGTTGTTAGGAAAGGTTTAGGAGAGATTTTACCTATAATTGAAAAGGTTAAAAAACTTGTTGAGTTCTACAAAAGAAGCACTGTAGCTAAGTATAAATTAATAGAAATACAAAAGCAGTTAAACCTTCCTCAATTAACGTTGAAACAGGATGTAGAAACTCGCTGGAACTCCACGTACCAAATGTTGGACCAATTAATAAAAGTTAAAGAAGCCGTTGTATCTGCGACTTTTTCGCTAAGGAGTGATTTACTACTAAACTCTGAAGAATTCATAATTATTGAACAATTAGTTCCAATTTTAAAACCATTCAATGAAATAACCAATAAAATTTCTGGTGAGAAAACCGTAACTTGATCTAAAGTTATTATATACTGCAAAATTATGACAAATCATATTACTAAACATCACGCACCTGAAACAATTACCACTTATTTAGAACCAGTGCAACGGTTGATTAAAAAACTTCATGTTGAAATACACAAGAGATTTGGGGATATAGAATCTTCTATGTTACACTCCGAAGCCACTGTTCTTGATCCGAGGTTTAAAAAGATCGGATTCAACTGCGTCACCAAATTTGAAAATGCTGTAAAAGAAATAAGGAGGCGAACATCTGCGATTGCCAGCGTCACTGTTGCTAGTGATAACATAGACAATGTTCCTCCCCACCCCGTCACTGAAACAAATGATGATGACCTTTGGTCAGATATTGATAAAGAAATAATGAAAACGGTACCGCAAAATACTACAGCTCTAGCCACTATTGAAGTGGACCGATATTTAAAAGAAGACTTAATTCATAGAAAAACAGATCCCTTGAAATGGTGGTACGACCGCAAAAACATCTACCCAAATATGTACCAACATATGTTGAAAAGATTGTGCATACCCGCTACCTCCGTGCCATGCGAAAGAATATTTTCTAAGGCTGGCGATATTTTAAGAGCACGCCGTACATTATTAAAGCCGGAAAAGGTATCACAATTGCTGTTTTTGCATGGAAGCATGTAAAAAAAAAGTAACAATAATTAAAAGAAATTATAAATAAAGAAAAAAATTATAAAAAAAGTACAAAAAAAATAATAAAAATAAAAGTAAAAAAAATATATATATAAACAGCAGAATACTTAAAATTATGATTCTTTAAATTATTGTAAATAGAGATGATTTTTAAATACGCCTTTTATTTAAAGTGGAAAGTAGATATTTATTAACCTACATTTTATCACTTTAATTGTCAGTCCTAAGCCTGAAAAAAGTATGAAGGGAAATCGAATCTATCTATTTTCTTAAATAAACATTTAACGGACTTCACTGGTGTTTACAGTTTACGAACGATTAGCTATATACTGACTCCGGAAGTTACAAAATTCAACTCCGGACTCGATAGAAAAAGATTTTTGTTCCATTATTATAGTACTACTGATACCGGAGCGAATGGAACTGTGGAACGATTTAGCGGAACTGCTCACTTCTCGGAACGAGATTTGAGGAACGAATTCCACTAATGGAACGACAATGCCCAAGTCTACAAGTTGTTAGGTACAAGTTGTTCTACACTCATTTTTTTTGTACAATAAACTTTGTAAACAGTAACTCTTAGTATTATTTGATATCCCCCAGTAAAATTAGTTACAATTTGGCGCCCGAACATAGGACTTGGTATCTCAGGATTTAGCTTCTTTTTTTTTTGGTTAAATCCTTAGTATTATCACTGGTCACTTGCTCAGTGATAGTTGGTCTGATTACACCGGTAGTAGGGCCCCGTTCAAGGCTCGCCTGGGTTGGTACTACCATCCTTCCCATTAATAAATCCGAACTTATAAACGCCTATGGTGTGAGTTCCGGATTTAGGGAAGGACAGCCAGTGTGTGTTTACCGGGAACAAAAAGGCTTTTCCACCTTAGCCTAGGGAGGCAGCAGTTCATTGCCCCCTCTTAGTTAGTAAGTTTTTTTATTTTTTTTATTGTTTACTTTGTTTTATTACCTTATACTTTGTTCATGTCATTTGTACATGATACATTCTACCTGTTTTTTTGAGTTTTAATTTTTATTACCAATATACTAGAATTGTAGTGGTCCTGATTGGGATACATTCCGTTTAAGTAACTTTTGTTTACTTATTTAATAACTTTTTATTTATTTATAAACTTAGTCGTTTTGTGTATTCACTTGGACATACATTCGTCCACATTAAGATTTCTTTGAATATTGTTTATACTAGATATCGTGGTCATTTCATTAACTTCAATTAATTTTGCATTCCGTACTAAGGAAACTTTTAGTTAACTTAATTGAATACTGGTCATTTTATATTTAACGATGGAAGAAAGGCCCATTTGCTTCCACCTTTTAAGAAAGGACGAATTAGTTTACGAGGTGGCTATCAGAGATGCGGAGCCTGCTAGTACCGTAGAAAAGTTACGGGCACAGATCAAAAATCTTGCCAAACAGATACCCTCTGATGAGATTGCGGAGTTTGAGGGTGACCCGTCTGCGGAACTGCAGACCATATCGACCAAGCTAGATGAGATAGAGGAATTGCGTAAACTTAAACCTTACCTTAAAAATTTGAAACGTGTTCATGCCCTCGGTAACCATTTATTCCACCGATTAGGCCGCGTCCAGCCCCGTTCAGAGGAGGAAAGACAAATCCTCGCCGAGTTGGAGACTCGACTCCAACGCGTCCTTCTTTGGTTAGAAAATATGTTCTCGAGTTTTAAGACCAGTCAGCAAGCTTCAGAGGTTCCCACGGTGGAGGAGGTTCCGGTCGCCGAGGTGGCTGTGCCGGTCAGGTGTGATAGGGCAGCGAATGTGCAGTCACTTAATTTAAAATTTAACGGTCAGGACGTACAGGTTTTTATACAGCGGGTCGAGGAGTTGTGTTCGGCTCGAGGTATTTCGGAGGCGCGACTTTTCATGTCCGCCGTCGAGTTGTTTACCGAGGATGCTTTATTCTGGTACCGTGGAGTACGCAACTCCGTAGATAGTTGGCAGGAGCTGAGGTCGCTGTTGTTGGAGGAGTACTTGCCGATAGATTACGACCACCGACTCCTGCAGGAGATCCGTGCTCGTACCCAGGGAACCGAGGAGAGTGTTTCCACCTATATAAATATCATGTCGCAATACTTTTCGCGCCTTTCGAAACCTTTAGGTGAGTCGGAGCAGCTGGACATCGTCAGGTTCGGTTTGCGTCCCTTCTACACCAGCGGGCTTGCTTTGGTGGAGGTTAACTCTTTAGCAGAACTAAAGGCACGCTGTAGACAGCTGGAGGCTGTCCGATACCGCTGCGAGACCTTCGCCGAACCTCCACGCAACGTGCAGCATGCGGTCGCGTCGGATTTGACTTATAGGGGCCGGGGCAATCGTGCAGTCAGTGCTGTCAGTGCCAAGAATTCCGACTTACAGCAATTCTGCGTTCAGTGCCGCGTAAACGGTCATACTTTAGCCGAGTGTAGGCAACCTCGTATAGTAATCTGCTACCGTTGCGGGCTCAAGGGTGAGATTGCTGCCTCATGTTCCAACTGCCGCGCAAAAAACTCGCAAAGCTGAATCGGGTTACTAAACCGCCCGGTTCAGCTGAGAACTCAAATTCTAGTCTTGGACGTAGGGTGGATTCACCCAGTAGTGTTTATTTATTTTCAAAGTCATCTTGTTTAATTTCCAATGTTGTATTTAAGGAGGATCACGATACTAGGCCTTATTTAGACGTTTTTATTAACCAGCGCCCTTGTTCAGGTTTGCTGGATTCCGGTTCTGAAATCTCTATAATAGGAAACCGTTTTCATGAGCAGTTAGGAACCGGGTTTACTTTTTACCCATGCGACGAGATAAATTCAATCGTGACCGCCGATGGTGCACGCTCTTCTGTTACTGGTTTCGTACTATTACCCGTGAAGACCAAGGAAAAGTCGGAAATAATTAAGTTTTATGTGGTTCCGCAGATTACTTCGAAGTTAATTTTTGGATTGAATTTTTGGCGAGCTTTTGGTATCGCTCCTGACGTCCTCAGATTGCTGGGCGCAGACGATTCCTTACGCCCCCGAGGAGCTCCATGGGGCGCCGTTTCGGAAGTTCGGCACTTGCACCCTCTCGTTAACTTGAGCTCAGTCCAGAGACCGGTAGCTGATAGGGTCATCCAACAGTTCCATGCTATTTCTTTCGAGGATAAGGGTTTGGGCCGCACGGACCTCCTTGAGCACGTGATCGATACTGGAGAGAACCCTCCTATTAAACAGCGTTATTACTGCATGTCGCCAGCCCGTCTCAGCGAGTTGAACAAGCAGTTAGATGAGATGCTAGAGTTGGATGTTGTAGGACCTAGTTGCAGTCCCTGGAATAATCCTGTACTGATGGTCCCTAAGGCCGACGGAGAGCTTCGATTTTGCCTGGATAGCCGGCGCTTGAATGCCGTATCTAAACACGATGCCTACCCTTTACCGTATATCCATAACATCTTGGATCAACTGCGCGATGCTCGTTTCCTGTCATCCATAGATTTGAAAGCTGCATTTTGGCAAATACCGCTCTCTTGTTCTTCTAAAGAGAAAACCGCCTTCACCGTTCCTTCCCGGGGCCTTTTCCAATTTAAGGTTATGTGTTTCGGGTTAACTTCTGCACCAGCCACGCAACAACGACTTATGGATCGTTTGTTCGGGCCGGAGTTTGGAGATCGCCTATTTATTTACTTAGATGATATTATAGTGGTGAGTAGCTCTTTTGAAGAGCACATCGCGTTGCTGGAGAATGTCCTGGAACGCTTAAGGTTTGCAAATCTAACTATTAATCTATCAAAATGTCATTTTTTTCGGAACCGGTTAAGGTATCTGGGGTATATTGTCGATGAGCAAGGTTTGAGGACCGATCCTGAGAAGGTCACGGCCATTTCTAAGTTCCCCACCCCCTCGTGTAGACGAGACGTCAAACGTTTCTTGGGGACGGCTTCGTATTATCGTAGGTTTATTAAGGGATTTAGCAATATTGCTGCTCCTCTTAGCGCCTTGACTTCCACTCGGAAAGGGGCCCCTCCATTTGAATGGTCATCTGCGGCTGACTTGGCGTTCAACCAGTTGAAGGACGCTTTGACCTCGGCTCCGGTGTTAGCTTGCCCCGATTTTTCCGAACCTTTTATTGTCCATACCGATGCTTCTGAGCATGGCGTAGGAGGAATGCTGACCCAGGTAATAAACAAGGAGGAACATCCCATCGCGTATTGTAGCCGAACCTTTAGCCCTCAGGAAAAGAATTATTCTGCGACGGAGAGGGAGGCCCTAGCCGTCATCCATACCGTAGAACACTTCAGGCCTTATTTAGAGGGCCCTAAGCCATTTAAAATCATTACGGATCATGCTAGCCTCAAGTGGTTTCTAAATTTAAAAAATCCGACCGGCCGGCTGGAACGTTGGGGTTGTCGTTTATCCCCTTTTAACTTTGTGATCGAACATAGGAAAGGTACTGAGAATATCGTTCCAGACGCCTTATCCCGATGTATACCAGTTTCAGCACTTCACGGGGTCGACAGTGACCCGTGGTACCGTAACTTATTTTTGCGTTGCCGGGACCGGCCGCAGTCTTGCCCAAATTTCCAAATTATAGACGGCCGTTTGTTTCGCTACACTAAAAGTAAATTCACCCTAACCAGCGATTTTGATTGGAAAGAAGTTGTGCCGGTCGCCGCTCGGGAAAACCTCCTTAGGGACAACCATGATGCCCCGCTCGGCTCGCATCTTGGTGTGGAAAAAACCTATAAGAGATTGCGCCTCAGTTATTACTGGCCCTGCATGTACGATGACGTAGTCAGTTACGTATCCGGATGTAACACATGTAAAGCATATAAGAGTACTAATCGACGTACCCCCGGATTAATGGGATCCCCGAAGAGCTGCCGTAGGCCTTTCCAGTGTGTCAGCATACTATGCTGAGCATAGATTTAGTTGGCCCCCTGCCGGCATCTCGTCAGCTCAACACATTCCTGTTGGTGGTTGTCTGTTGCTTTAGCAAGTACTGCTTGTTGTTTCCGCTACGGCGAGCTACTGGAAAGGTCATTGCCCAACGGCTAGAGAACCAGGTCTTCCTTGTGCATGGAGTCCCTCAGACCATCATTGCCGACAACGGACCCCAGTTCATCAGCCATGAGGTCAAACAGCTTTTTTCGAGGTATAACATTCCTCAAGTGCACTATACTCCCGTGTACTGCCCTCAGGTAAATACGGTCGAACGTTATAATCGTACTATTCTGACAGCTATTTCCTCCTTAGTCGGAACCGATCAACGTGACTGGGATGCAAACCTTTCGAAGATACAATTTTCCCTAAACACCGCCGTGAATGACACTACTACCTTCACCCCGTTTTTGATCGTCCATGGTAGGGAGGCTGTCCTGGATGGCCAAACTTACGGAGACCAGGAAGACCTTGACGAGGTGGAGATTGCCCCCCGTTCGGATTATGTTTCCCAGTTGGGGGAGTTAAAGGACGTGTTCATCGCCGTCCGTAAGGAGCTGGATAAGGCTCACGGTCGGAATGCTGTCTACTATAACCAACGCCGGAGGGATATAGCTTATAACGTAGGAGACGTGGTTTGGCGACGTACGCATTTCCGCAGTGACGCTGCCAAGAAGTTTGCCAGCAAATTAGCCCCCAAGTACGAACCGTGTACTGTAACGGAAAAGCGTTCCCGTTTGGTTTACGTTCTGGGGGATGCAAAGGGCAAACTAAGTGTAAGCCACATTAAGGATATAAAAGGGACAGGTTAGATTTTCCCCTGCTTTTCCTTTAGTTCTCCGGATTGTTTAGATTCCAGAGGGACTAGTCAGCTGGTGGGCCAGCGTGAATTTTGTTGTTTCCCAACAAAATTCTGGTGGGCGAGGGAGTGTGTAACACCTTTTTTTTTCTTTGCCTTGTGTTTGGTTCAATGGACTGTCACCTTTTGTCAATCAAAACCGAGTGGGTTCGTTGCCTTATCCTTTTTGACGTTAACTCTCGAATAGGTGTTGTTACTCTATGCTAAAGGTTATAAAAAGCCGGGTTGACCTTAGAGAGGTCTTTTTATTTCTGCAAATTTTTGAAGAGAGAGGTGATTTCCTCCTCAGCCGGTCAGCTGCCAGATCACCAAGTCATACGTGTGGACTAATTTCAAATTGCTGGTAAGGTTACATCTTCTCGAGCCCGTTGTGGTTTTACATTCTGCACCGTAGCATATTTTCTACAATCCAGATATTATTTTCAGACTAGTGTTAACCGGTGAGCTCGGCGCTGCGTTGGCGAATTGTTTCTCTTGCTACCTCAATCCGCACATTGTCAAACCTCCCATTTGGTAAGTAAAATTAAGTTTTCTTAATAGTGTGATCACCATGTGCCACGTGTGGCCACCACCTAGGTTCTGGTAGTCTTGTACTTTACCTCAGTGCATAGTTAAAGTTGTGGTTACTCCTGTAGCATTAAAATAATTCAGGATCTTCGTGTTGCAGAATTGTATTTTTAAAGCAATTTCCTTCTCAAACTTAAATTTAGTTACTTTTCTTATGCCACATGTATTCTACTTGCTTGGTAATCCTTATTTTGATTCCCCGTCATGTAAGATCCACACCCTATGTAAAACATTAGTTGTTTTGGGTTTATTTAACCATAAAGTTACCTATTGTGAAATCCTTAAATTAACCGTGCCGTTCTCTTTGTTTCTGAAGTATTTCCTTCCCACAACTTAAATTTAATTACTTTCAAATACCACATGAGTGTACTTGCTTTGTTAACCTTATTTTTGATTACCAGCCTCGTGGGATCCGCCCCTATTTAAAAACATTGGGTGTTTTGGGGTTAGTAGGACCATGAGGTTCCATATTTTAAGATCACTTAAATTAGGCTAATATGTCATTCTTTTTTATCTTTTCCCTTCAGGACCCCCTACTTTATTAGCAGTGTTTTATTGTTCATTTTACCTTTAATCTTAGCTTGTTTTTGCAATTACTTCAAAGTATTAACATTTCAGTTTCATTGTTTGATAGATTTAAATTACCTTTTCCCTTAAGGATTCTTAGTAAAACCCTACTACTTATAGTTTAGTTTACTAAAACTAAGTTATGTATGCAATTGCCTTATAAGCTTGATTTGCTTTAGTGTGCCTACCTTCTCCCAGTTTAGTTTGTGTTCTTATCGAATAGTGTTAATTTTGCGTTTAAAGTTATTATATCTCAATTTGTAGTGTAAGCTCGGAGAGATTACTTTGTTGTTTGGCCAAGTTTTATACTAGGGTACAGTAAATCTAGGTCTCCCTTGGAAGTGTTAGTTTATTTACCTTTTTACCATTTCATATAATAGAAAGTTTCGAATAGTGTTTAAGCCAACCGGGTGTTGTCAATTCCAGGGAGGTTTCCTGGTGGGAGTACAACCCCAGGCCCTATAAATTCAGCGGACTACAGCTCGGGATCCTGCGGTCGTCCTGAACGGGATTGGTCGGCGAGCCGGGTACCCCTTTTGGTTTACTTTACCGCCAACAACCGTCCTAAAGGTGGAATCTTTTATTTTTTTTTACTTACAAATACTCTTTACCTTCGCATCATCTCTTACCTACAACTGACGTTACTAGCCATCCAGTAGTAGTACTGAATATAGTTTTAAATTTGTATTTCAACATTAATTGTAACGGTCTTAGACTGATTTTAGTTTTAAGATTGTACTGTGTACTGGTTCGGGTGGATTAGCCTGGACCAGCCTTCAGCTTATTTATTTAATCAGACCAACACCTGAGATACCACACCCTGTAAACTCATTGAAATCTCTTTATTTTATATCTTGCTTGTTCTACACTCATTTTTTTTGTACAATAAACTTTGTAAACAGTAACTCTTAGTATTATTTGATATCCCCCAGTAAAATTAGTTACACCATGTAGTTGGTGTGATTGTCTGGGGATTTTATTTATTTAAAAAAATCCCAAAAAAAATCCTATACATAAATATTTCTATGCATTGAATTTTTTATTATTTTTAAACTTACGTAGTTTGCTCGTGATTTTTTTTTTATAATAAAACTAGCTTTTCCCCGCAGCTTCGCTTACGCGCGCTTATTCCATGGGAAACAAGTATTTGTAAAAAAAGTAGCCTATGCCCTTTCTCCTTCTCCTAATTACGTGTGTACAAAATTTCGTGATTGCCAGCTGGGTGCTTCCTACCTATCCGAACGCATAAATGTGAAAGCGTGGATGTTTGTTACGTTTTCATGCAAAAACTACTCAACGAATCATCATGAAACTTTGTACACATATTTTGGGAGATATTAGAAGTAACATAGGATTTTTATCCCGGGATACCTTTCATCCCGAAATTATCGCGAGCGGAGCCGCAGGCACAGCTAGTATGTAGTAGCTATAATAAAGTGCCCACCAATTCGTTTACCAAACAGCAGCGTTTACAAGAGAAACTAAAGAACCTATAAAAAGTAGCGTATGTATAGGCATATTATAGTAAACGTAATATCTCATTAGCTCCCAGTTCTAAATTTTGATTGGTTACTAGGCATCGCCGTTTTCTGCAATGAAATAAATAATAAATACATAAGTAGGTAAATAGAAATAGTTGTCTTAGTAAAGCAGCTATCAAAGTTCCTACTTAGGTCGGTACTAAAATATGTCAGTATAATAGGTATGTACATACTTCAACACCTCATTCATGACTTTGGTCATGAATGAGGCACTCATGATGACCTTTTTCTGCAAGTACTCAATTTCGATTTCTTTTTATTTCCCATGGTAATATTAGTTTGTGTTCTCGTAATTTTCGCGCGATCAGTGTGGTGAGCGACACAACCCCTGCGTCCGAATGCCGAAGCGGGAGTGAGCTCGCGGTAGTGCGCGGGTCGGGGTCTGCGGTTACTATGGAATCAACGGACTCGAAACTAAACGTCGTAAGCGTCAATTACATTTTTATCAAAAAGTTGATAAAATGTTTAGTTTCTTAAAAATCTAACACAGTCACGAAATAGAAAAGGTAAATACCTATCAATTTGTGATTTTATATGACTTATTATTGTAAAACACAGTCATAATGTGCATTTATATGAAATTTTAGAGGTATCTTCAAGATTTTTTTCTATCGAGCCAAATTTTTCCAATCGTGTTTTTGAAACAGTCCTCCCATCACATATACGTTCTTTATTACGTATTTGAAATTTCAGTGCGAAATATCATCAGTTTTCTAAGTAACAGCTAATAGAAAACAGCCAATTTTGCCGTTTTCAGTTACTAAGGGCTCTTAAGAAGCTAAGAGACAGGATTTACCAACAAAACGGAACCTGCTCCTTATAAGCTATAAGATAAACATAATAACTAGACTTCAAACGCACAAAAGCAAATAGTTAGTATAACTTTATAAGGTCATATATTTATGGCAGCAAAAAAAAACTAACTTCAAAAGTTATAAGAATAGTTAAACAAAACTATTTAAAAAAATGCAAAATGATAGTAACTTTATTAGGTTACTCATTATAAAAGTAATCAAAAATTAAAGAACAAAAAAACTACACTATAACCACATTTGGTTTAAGTTCGAACTGGCTCTTCATAAAATAAATACCGGGACATATTGCCCAAGGTAGACTTTATATGAAGGGTGGTTGCTGGCCAGGTGGATCCAGAAGGGATCCTACCACCAAGCAGGGATTACTCGGATTAGTCGGACTTTTACGACACGCTTGATCCAGGGGCGGTAGGGCTATTCTACAAAGTATGCCGGACCTACACGGCGGAAACCTCGGATTAGTCAGACTTTTACGACACGCTTGATCCAGAAGCGGTAGGGCTATTCTTAAGCCGACCCGTACACAGCTATTAAGCTATATACCTAACCTTAACCTATCTTACACTATGAAATGAAAATGAAATCGGGCCGAAAAGAGTGCATGCATGCGATTTTTAATTTTGGCTTAATCCTACAAAATTCTTCATGTTAAATAAACCTAAACGTTTACCCTAGCCTAAATACAGTTAACACAACTGTCTGTACTAACTATCTTAAAATTTAACACAGACTTAACACCTAATGTCGTTTGATACCTTTCAAATTCCATGGTACAAACAATAAGTTCTTGTAAATATTTACATATTTGGATAAGACCAACAAAAAACTCTGTTAAACAGGGTTGTTTCATAAATATCCGGTGGATGCGAACACCGGATAAGGTACTGAGGTTGAACGAGGTCAAACAGCTCAAGTATATTCAAGAGTCACTAAGGGACTAGTTTAAAAAGGAGCCAACAAAATGGGCTTAAGCACACTGTGGACACACAGAGCTAGGATACGGAGGGTGAAAGATTTCATACCTCTCAAGTATCCATAAAGAGTCATATAGGGACTAATACATTGAGGAGGACCATAGCCATACAACTCAAGTGTTTATTAAAATTACCTAGAGGTTTTCCCTCCAAGGCACCTTGCTAGGGAGCACAGCTCACCAGTAGAAAAGGATTTTAGAAAGTTAGATCCGGAGGATTAACGAGTTTCAAATCCGGTAAGCAGCCAACAAGAAGGGGCTACAAAAAAACACTGTGTATGAAGACACAGTACCTATGCAACTACTCCATGCCCTAAGAAAACAAGCTTCTCAAGGCACAACTACGGTTTAGATGTTAATACGCAGCCGAGATAGACGCACATATACATACATAGAGTAGGTATGCATAGTAGGACACCACAAAAACATATTTAAAAGTGCCTACTAAATTAAAAAGAAGTTACATGGTGACCTGCTAACACCTTCAAAGAAACTTTAACTAAAAGTTATAATATAATGTGCGAAACAATTTAATGATTAATAGCTGAGGTGTGAGAGGTAACAAAATTTATATCTATAAGGGCGCCAGCTCCTCTCAACACACAAACGAGAACACAGACACACTATGAAATCAAACACAAAAGTATGGAGCACAGTTATATTAAGAAATCACTTTACATTGATTTACAAGATGCGGTAAGCTAAGTTTAACCTAATTAAATTTTACTTTAAAATATAGTACCTTGGAACTTGGATCTTGATGTTTGTTTGTAGAAGGCTTTGGCCTATTATAAAGGTTTCATGGACGAGATTAATTCATCACGTCTGTCGTCTCAATACTCATGTCATTCCGGGGCGTAGCAATAGAATGGTGTGAAAAAGGAGTATCCATAAAAAAAAAAACAAAGAAAGAAAGAAACCGAGAAAAAAAAACCCTGTAACAAAACACATGTAATTAGCATATGACGCTACAGCACCACAATACGAAAAATACGGGTCATGGAAGATGCCCAAGGTGATACATACCAACAACGTTGGGTTTCTCAAAGAAGTAATTCACTTTATATAAGATATCGAGGGATTACATCTCGTGGTGGACCTGAAAAGAACAGACAAAGGGATATATTTTGTCAAGATGGCTGATTTAACTCAGCACAAAATCGATATGCCACAAAAGAAAACTCACCAATTAACCTCCAAACATCTTCTACATATAGAAACTAACGCCTCATGGCATATTTTAAATACGAATATCGCCGACCATCGTCCTTGCGTATTCACGACTTGAACAAAAAAGATGGATGACAGAGCGCACAGAGTATTTATAAGCTTCGACATCCTAGTTCACTCACTCTGACCGAGGGACTACAAACACCGTATTAAGCGCGCTCTACACTCTTGCAAACTATCAATCGAACGGGATTGAGAGGTACTAAAAAAAAGCGTTACAACTTACGCGAAGAGTCGGCCTGCTCAAGGACTTAATAAACACATCACTGGAATCTTGCAATAGTGTTGAGGAGTATGTGAGCAAGATAATGAACACTGCTCACAAACTGCGTAGCATTGGATTCGATGTCAATGACGAGTGGCTCGGGACATTAATGCTGGCTGGCCTTCCTGACGAATACAAGCCCATGATTATGGGGCTCGAGAGCTCTGGCATCAAAATTAGTGCAGACTCGGTTAAGTCTAAGCTTATACAAGAAGTTAACACATCAAAGTCAGCTGTATTTTTCACAAAATCGAAGAAAACTAGAAATAATATTCAGACAAGTAAACCAAAGGGGCCAAGATGTTATAATTGCAATAAGTATGGACATCTTGCCAAGTTTTGTAAGCAATCAAAGGTAACATCAAATAAAGAAGAAAGCTCCAGTTATGTAGCTGCTTTTTCAGCAACTGTGGAACAAAAAGCAAGTGATAAATGGCTAATAGACTCCGGTGCATCCATGCATATGACAAGTAGAGAGGATTGGTTGTATAATGTCTCTGAATCATTAGTAAAGAGTGTGACTGTAGCAAATAGAGAGCCTTTAGCAGTAAAAGGAGCCGGGTGTGTTGACATACACATAAACCAAAAGGATAAAATACAAGTGAAGAATGTTTTGTTTGTCCCTGGGTTAGCTGCAAACCTTCTTTCAGTTAGTACCATTGTGAAGAGTGGATACAATGTTACATTTAATAACAAGGGATGTGATATCCGGAATTCTAGAGGAGAATTAATAAGTACTGCAACATTGAACAATAACCTATATATCATGAACACAGGAAATGAAATGGTTCATATGACATCAAGTCAAGTGAGTTTTAATGACACTTATTTGTGGCATCTGTGAATGGGACACTTGAATATCTCAGACATAAGAAAATTGCCCAAATGTGTAGAAGGTGTGACTCTGACTCCGGATAAAGGTAATGACATTTCATGTATTCATTGTTTTGAAGGTAAACATGCCAGGATGCCATTTAAAAATGTAGGTTCAAGAGCAGTGAAGCCACTCGAACTAATACATTCAGACTTATGCGGCCCAATGGAGAATTTGTCATATGGAGGTATGAAATATTTTATAACTTTCACCGATGACTTTACACGAATGGTTCATGTGTACTTTCTAAAAGATAAAATGAATGTTCTAGAGACTTTTAAAGATTTTAAATGTAAAGTAGAAAATGAATTGAATAGTAAGATCAAAAAACTTCGCACTGATAATGGCACAGAATATTGCAATTACAATTTTAAAAATTTCTTATCTAAGCATGGTATTATTCACCAGACATCCACTCCATACACTCCGGAGCACAATGGCATGGCAGAACGGATGAACAGGACGCTAGTAAAACGTGCAAGATGTATGCTGTTCTATGCCAACTTGGAGAAAAGATTGTGGGCCGAGGCTTTAGCAACCGCAGCATACATTGTTAACAGATCTCCCACAAAGTCCTTGGAAGGTAAAACACCGTACTAGTTATGGAAAGGTAAAAAACCCAATTTAAATCATCTTAAAATATTTGGCTCTGTTGTTATGGTGCATGTACCAAATCAAAAACGTCAAAAATGGGATAAAAAATCTGAGAAAATGATTATGGTGGGTTATTGTGAAAATACCAAGGGATACCGCTTAATGAACCCTTTAACACATAAAATAATAAAAAGTAGAGATGTTACCTTCTTCGAGAAGTACAATGAGAATGTCAGTGTACGCATTTCATGTGATGTTGATGTTAAAGTAAGTGACAGCGTGCTCCACCTGCTAGCAGTGGAATGTCAGGAAGTACGTCTGCCACTCAGAATCAGGAAATACACACTCAGGAGTCACGGAAAAGAGAATTGAGCACAGAAACAAGTAAGCATGAAGACTCAAGTGAGTATGATACAGATTATGGGGAATTAGACGAGACCTTTCATCCCCCTAGTAACCTGAGGCAGAACTATGACAGTAATGTCACGGTAAGATCACTTCGGCCACGTCATAAGGAGAATAATGAAAATAAAGAGATCTATTTGTGTTACTTTACTGATTTTACTGAACCGCAAACTGCTGAGGAGGCATTGTCATCACCACAAGCCACTGAATGGAAAACAGCCATGCATGAAGAATATAACTCCTTAATGAGAAACAAAACATGGAGTTTAACAGATCTTCCTCCAGGCAAAAGGGCTTTACCCTGCAAGTGGGTATTCAAAACAAAAACTAACCAGGTAGGAAATGTTGTCCGTTACAAGGTAAGGCTGGTAATAAAAGGCTACGCCCAAAAGAAGGGTGCTGACTATGATGAAACATTCTCACCAGTTGTCAGATATACTACTATTCGTTATCTATTTGCTTTAGCAGCCAAATATAAGCTTCAAATAGATCAAATGGATGCCTTGTCAGCATTTCTCCAAGGAGAAATTGATAAATTTACATGCAGCAACCAGAACAATACAGACAAGGGTCTCAGGTATGCAAGTTACATAAATCCTTATATGACCTTAAGCAAGCCAGCCGATTGTGGAACACCAAACTGAATTATGCTTTACTTGAGTCAGGAATGCAACAATCAAAAACAGATCCTTGTGTCTACTTTTTTGGTTGGGGGTAGACAGAAAAGTAGCACAAGTTTTGTAAAGCTCCTTTAATTTAATTTAATAAACAAAGAATTATACAATAAATTCACAGCAAATCACTATCATATGATTTGCTAAAGTGCTACATACCAGCTTTCACATTTATTTTCCTACAAATTATACATTGTGTCACATAACACCACATAAATATTAAACAATGGTGCTCATGCAAGAATTAACCAATTTAAAAGATATTTTTGGTACACGGATGGACGAATTTGAGAGACTCCTTAATGAAACCACTACTGCAGGCCCACCTTCATCCTTGGCACAAGAATATGCGGCTTTCAAAAAGTTTGTACTTTCTACACTCGGCAGCTTGCAAAGCCAAATACAACTGCTAGCACGAGAATATGACAGGCTTGACATGCAAGGTCGGATGAATATTTTGTTCCTACATGGTGTTCCGGAAGACAATAACGAAGATCCAATTTCATGAGTAGTTCATCAGTTACAGTCCAAACTCAAACTTGGCTCCATCACCAAATGCAACATAGCTCGCTGCCATCGTTTGGGTCGCCCAAGGGAAGGTAAGCCAAGGCCGTTACTCGTTAAATTTCGTGATCTTGACGTTAAAGAGACGGTCTGGTCGAAGAAAACTCTGTTGAAGGGCACCGGCGTCACCTTATCGGAATTTTTAACCAAGCTTCGACACCAGGCATTTATAGCGGCTCGCCAGCGTTTCGGTGTTTCGAAAAGCTGGACCCATGCTGGCTATGTGTATGTTCTAGGTTCCAATGATGTACGACATAGGATTGTTGTTGAGTCCGACCTATTGCAAATTCCGGAAATTGGAGCAGAGCCCACTGTTAGCTCGCTAGCTCAAACCTCGAAGCCGACAACACCAAAGGCAGCGACGAACACGAGAAGGCGAATTGTAAAAAAATAAACGTAGCCTAGTTTTACTTTCATTATTATTACTACGATGATATGTTAGTTGTTACGTCATTTTATTGAATGTTTGTTTTGTTTGTCACTCACTTATCATATTTTTCACTGACAGATCTCACTTATCTGACAACTAATGACGTTTACGGTCTGATTGACAAAGCGCCGTGTTTGTGTTGTGCGTTCAAAACTTATATTAGTTTGAGAAGTCCCGTTCCATGTTTGTCTCAACGCAACGTAATAATTTGTACTTATGTTTAAAGTTTAATTTTCGTTTGTTTTTGTTATATTTTAATTTGCTTATTTAATGCTGGTGGGTCATACCCTTTTAATTTTAAGCCACTTAAGCTAGTTTTGTTTTCTGTTATTTTATATATATTATTATTTTATATAGATTATATATATTATCTTATTTATTTAATTCTTATTATTTATATTTATGTATAAATGAATACTTTAATTGATAATGAAAACAATGGGGTTGGTAATAGTTTATCGCCGGACTTTGAATCATGTTCCTCTTCAGAATTAGACAGCAGCGGAAGTTTTTACAGTACTTCAGTTCCTCTTGCATCCCAAATAGAGTCAGAATTCTCAGGATTACTGAAAAATTTCAATGTCTTACATCTCAATGCGCAGAGTATCCCGGCACACTATCCTGACATGCTGGCATCCTTCGACTATAAGGGTATACATGCCATTCTTATTTCCGAGTCTTGGTTGAAACCCTGTCTCCCATCATCATCTTACTCCTTGCCTGGCTTTCATTTAATACGCAATGATCGCCCTGAGCGCACAGGAGGTGGGGTTGCGATTTACCTGCGGTCACACATCCCATACAAGGTGGTTAATGCATCAACACATTCATCAATCAACTCTGATGAGGCAGAATACCTGTTTATAGAGGTATCATTTGGCGTTCATAAGGTTTTATTAGGTGTTATTTATTGTCCTCCCTCAACACGTCACTATTTCTCATCTTTTGAAAAAACGCTTGAACTTTTAATACCACCATATGAACATATTATACTTATGGGTGATTTTAACACCAGCCTGTTAAAAAATGACAACCGATCCTGCACTCTACGTTCACTTATAAACTCATGTAACATGCATATTTTACCTTCAGCAGCAACTCATCACTTCCCTAATTCCACGCCATCACTTCTTGATTTGATGATTGTCTACTCCTTAATCCATGTCCAAAAATTTGGAAAACTGGATGCTGATGCATTTTCTTATCATGATCTCCTCTTTCTATCTTACAAGATTCGCCCTCCAAAATCAAAACCGAGAACCCTTCTGCAGAGAAATTTTGGTGGTATTGATTTAAATAACCTTTTGGAAGATGCTCAAAAACTGGATTGGCACGGGGTCCTAAATGCTGAGACAGTTGACTTACAAGTGGAAAAATTTAACTCTTTGCTTACCCAGCTTTATGACCACCATGCCCCAGTACGACCTGTTAAAATAAAACATCTTCCTGCTCCTTGGTTTTCTGACAACTTAAAGGCACTTATGGCAAGGCGCAATCGTGCACGTTTGCGATACAAAAAAGAGCCTACAGAGATCACCAGAGACAGATATCGGCAACTGCGAAATCGATGTAATACAATGTGTAGGGACGCACAACGACGCTATATTCACAACTCCGTCACTAACGAAAATCCAGCTAAGGTCTGGAAGTTTCTTAAAACATTGGGTGTAGGCAAAAATAAACATAATAATATTCCAAGCAACGTCGACATAAATTCATTAAATAATCACTTCTCTTCTACTTGCCGCATGGACGCCTATGATAAGTCCAACACATTAAACAATATTTCATCTTTGCCTGCCCCATCATTCGACTCTTTTACTTTTTCTCAATCTACTAAACGTGGTGTTAAGAGAGCCATCACATCTGTTACATCTAATGCAGTTGGCTTCGACGGCATTTAAATTAGCCGTAACATGATTATTCCTCTCCTGGATTTCCTTACTCCCATAATCACTGCTATATTTAATGATTCCGTCCTGTCCAACACTTTTCCTACACAATGGAAAAACGCTCATGTGATCCCTCTCCCTAAAAAATCCTCTTCCACACTCTTGAACGATTTTCGCCCCATCTCTATCTTACCTTACCTATCCAAAGTCCTAGAGCGGCTTATACATGAGCAATTAACGCATTTTATTACAAAGAATAATATTCTTAGTAACCACCAGTCAGGCTTTCGGACCGGACATAGCACTACTACAGCTCTGGTTAAAATATCCGATGACATTCGCAAGGCAAAAGAAAATACACAGCTCACAATATTAGCATTACTTGATTTCAGTAATGCTTTTAGTTCAGTCGACTTCGACATTTTACTCCAAATTCTACGGTCTCTTAACATATCTCCATCAGTAATTGATTGGTTTCAAACATACCTGCGTGGACGTCGGCAACGTATATACACCGACTATGCTTGTTCTTCTTGGGTCCAACTCGAAGCCGGTGTCCCGCAGGGTGGCGTGTTGTCTCCTCTTCTCTTCTCAATTTTCATAGACTCAATAACTTGTAACCTATCTTCTTCATACCACATGTATGCAGACGATTTGCAGATATATCGCCATTGCTCTTTCGACGACCTACCCATGGCCTTAGAAAATATTAACTGTGACCTTGCTAGCATATCTAATTGGAGCAAATCACACGGGCTAACAGTAAATCCCACTAAATCACAAGTCATAATTATTGGCAGTACCAACTTGATTAATCGCTTAAACTTCGACACAATTAATCCTGTAATATTCAATGGTGTACAGATTTGCTACAGTGACACTGTCAAGAATCTGGGCATTATATTTGACAAGAGTTTTTCCTGGAAGTATCAAGTTGAAGAAGTGAGCAGGAAGATGTTTGCCGTCAATAGTTCCGTAAAACGTTTGCGCAATCTTTTGCCAATACCCACCAAAATCTCAATAGCACACACTCTCTTCTTTCCCGTTCTTTACTATGCCGATGCCAGCTATCTTGACCTTACTGAAGAACTTCTAAATAAACTTGAGCGGCTTCAAAACCTTTGCATACGTTTCATATTTGGTCTTCGTAAATATGACCATGTCTCCGAATACCGTTCTAAACTCAAGTGGCTCCCAATCCGACTTCGCCGGGATACACATAATATTCTTTCGTTACTGTACCGGGTGCTGTTTAATTCCGCGGGACCGAGTTATCTCAAAGACTTATTTCAATATCGCCATGAGAACCACGACAGAATATTACGATCTGCTGATAATCCTCTTCATAAGTCCCACTGTTTTAATAATTCATTCTCTGTGAGAGCAGTGTCGTTATGGAACAAACTTCCTTATGAAATAAAATCTGCCCCTTCGCTGAACTCGTTTAAATTAAAACTAAAAACACATTATTTATCTTCAGTATAAGATTAAGAGAGTATTCGTTAATTATGTATTATTTTGTGTATTTTATTATATATTATGTATTTGTTTATATATGTTATCATACGTAGGTATATTATGTTTTATATCGTTATCTCATTATGTGTTACTTATTTTTATATTATGGGTCGATACGATATACTGACTAAAGTTCACATACTTACTGACCTATTTTATAATGTTTCTCTTTTTGTTTTTTTTTTTTTGTGTTTTATTTTTAATTGCTAAATACTTTTGAATAATTTTGTAAAGGTTGTCTGGTAGAGATCGCTCTAGAGCGATAAGACCGCCTTTTGTACCTTTTGTTCCATGTTTTGTATTTCCTATTTTTGTTACTGTACAATAAAGTGTAAATAAATAAATAAATAAATACTATAATGCTGAGAAAAATACGTTTATAGCTGTCTGGGTTGACGATTTAATAATATTTACAGCTCAAGAGTCAATTAAGAACCTATTGAAAAAACAATTGAAACAACACTTTGAAATGAAAGACATTGGCCCAGCAACCCAATGCGTAGGTCTGCATATCACCAGGGACGGAGAAAAGATAATGATAGATCAAGAAAGATATATAAAAGAAATCTTGGCACGGTTCAGAATGTCCGACTGTAAACCTGTGAAAACACCATTTGAAGTGGGTATGAAATTCAAGAAAAGGGATGAAGTAGAAAAGTTTGACTGTCCCTATCAACAAGCAATTGGATCTCTGCTCTATGTGGCTCAAGGTACTCGACCCGATATATCCTTTGCTGTTAATACTCTAAGCAGATTCAACAAAAATCCAAGCACTGAACACTGGTCTGCAGTGAAGAGAATATTTAGATACCTACAGGGTACAAAAGATTTCAAGCTAGTTTACACCAAAGATGGTAATGAAGAGATAACCGGATACTGTGATGCTGACTGGGCCAGTGACGTGCGCGACAGAAAGTCGTGCACTGGTTATATTTTTTTGTTACAGGGTGGTGCTATATCGTGGCGGTCACACAAGCAACAGACCGTCGCACTGTCGACTGCAGAGGCGGAGTACATGGCGATGTCGTCCGCGGCGCAGGAGGCTCTGTGGCTGCGGCAGCTTCATAGCGAGCTCCATCACTAGCTAAAGAACCCACTTATCATCTTCAGTGACAACCAGAGTGCAATTAAGCTAACTACCAATGATTGTTATCTACCTAGATCTAAACATATAGATATTCGTCACCATTTCTTGAAGAGTCATGTTAATAATTTAAAAATTAAGTTTTTGTATGTGAAAGGTGAAGAAATGATAGCTGATAGAGGCCATGAGTGAGCGAAAACTTAAAATCCTCTCTACCAGCATGGTCAGTGTCCTGAAACGGGTATAACAACTGTCCGTGGTGTGCGTTAAAATACCCCCGGAACACCAACTGCGCTGTGGGAAAACGTTGCTGAACCTTGTCCGCTGTACTGCTGAGATAGTCCATAAGCCTCGTTGTCTCCCGATCTCCGCTGTGTGACCGATAAATACCAGCGTATACCATTTGGTCTAGGCCGGTATCTATGTGAAGCCACATAACTGAAAGGTCCGGCACTTCTAAGTAACGAAGACGCTGACAACAGATGATCTTGTCACTGGCATACATGCACACCCCGCCGTGCGGGTGGAATTTGGACTCCAGGATGTAACCTGGGTAACAAAGGTATGCCGAGTCTGACGGATCACAGATCTGCGTCTCCGTTAGGAAGAGTAGGTGGAGTCTCTCCGTCTCGAGAAAAAAAATCTGAACCAAGTCAAATAACTCTACAAAAAAAGTTGAAATCTCCTTAAAAAAAAAAACAAACTGATAGGACCTCTAGTTTTATGATAGTTATTCATTATTTTGTACACATATTCATATAACGCCGGGCGGTCACTTCGCACTGGGACACATTGTATATTCTTTCATATCCTGCCAGCCTTTCCTACCTCTACAAATTCTAGTACATTTTGTGTACCAAATGAGGCTAGAAGTCATTTATTGATATAGATGTGAATCAATAACAGACAGAGCTACTTTAAAATGCATAACAGGGGCTAAATAAGCAAACAAGAATGTTTGTACTAGAAGAAAGTGCTGGAAGATTTTGAAATAAGCAGTACAATTTAACAACTTATCAATTCATACTTATGTCTTATTTATATGAAGTACAATACATAAATTGTTACATAGATAAATAACATTAATATTATATCCACAACTAGTAAGAGAAAAAGCCATATAACAAACTCACACAACATTCAAGCCATCATTATTTGATGTGCTACCACCATCATTTTCAATATGCTGTTTAAAGAAGAGAATACATGCAGTGCAACAAAAGGGACAAAAACAATGTTAGCTTTAGAACAGAGATGCATTTCTTTATTTATAAAAAAGGAAGGACACTTACAGTTATTAAGGGGTTATGGCGAACCCCTGGTAAAGGTTCGCCAATGTCATTTCCCAGGATTGCCAAAAGACGCTCTTCCAAGGGGTCCAATTTAAAAAAGGATGGTGGCCCGCCTCCTTAAAAGACATGAAATATTTTGAAACCAAATATGATTCAATACAATGAAAATAGTTATTTCAACCAACATTTATGTAAGCAATTTCATAATTATAAATAAAAAGGTTAATAATTTACCAGTAGCTGATCTAGACTGTTTCTCTTTCTAAACTTTTTTTATGAGTCGGTACTTATATTCATTGTAGTACTGAGAACACACAATTCAGCAATAGCCATTAGTTGATAATATTTTAATTAGCATTTTAATTCACATTAATAGCATTAATATGATTTTTGGATCAGTGTTCGATACTTACAAGGCGCCACTGTTTTTAGGCTGCAGTCTGATGATATGCTATTAAGCATATCGGCGCACTCTTGCCAGTCTCTTCGCCAGACTGCGGCCTTCTTTTGAGCGCGATATACGCCCAAGCGCAAGCTCAGGCTGTGCTTCCAAAAACCCTAGCATTGAGGCTATCTGTTCCAAACTACAGACCGTTCACTATAAGATGTCCCCTGCCTGCTGATGTTGGCAGCATTGTGGCAGCAGTGTTACCAATAATATGTGTCCATTTTAACCCCGTATTCTAACTTTGTTTATACCTACCTACCACGAATAATATATATGTTTAATTTTCTGATTTGTAAATAATAAACAACTATAAGACTAGGAAGGTTTTGAATGACGACACAATTTATATTATACGAGGGGGAATCGAAAAATTCTTAGAATGAATACAAAAAAAAATTTAAACAAGAATATTTTATTTTTCTACATAATCTCCTTCTAATCTAATACACTTAGAATACCGCATCTCCAACTTTCTTATTCCTTCCGCAAAAAAATCATTTTCTCGACTATTAAAAAACTCCTCTGCGGCAGTCATAACCGCGTCATCATCGTCAAATTTAGTTCCACGAATATGCTCCTTTAATTTTGGAAATAAGTGAAAATCACTCGGGGCTAAGTCTGGAGAATATGGTGCGTGATCAAGGACTTCGAATCCAGCACTGCGGATTGCGGTGAGCGCAACTTCCGAACGATGAGGTGGAGCGTTATCCTGGAGAAACAACACGCCCAATGACAATTTCCCACGACGTTTTTCTTTAATCGCTTCACGTAATTTCGGGATTAAGTTTGCATAATAGGATACAGTTATCGTTTGCCCTTTTGGCAAGTAATCAATAAAAAGGATTAATTCACTATCCCAGATAACGAAAACAGCTTGACAAGCAATAGTGCCAACATAACGGCAGGGGACATCTTACGATGAACGGACAATAATTTCGCTAAAAAAAACAATAATTAATAGTTAAGGGTGACTCGGTTAATTAATGTCATTATGAATAAATACGATAGCTATAGGTATATGAATGAAGATATTACATTCCTGACGTCAATACTCAAAACTATTAAGTATAACAAACAAGGTTTGCTTTATGTAAATAATCAAATAAGAATAAGAAAGAATAAAAAAACTTGCTGTATGAAAGTGACACAATACTGATACTATGCCCGATTCCATACTTTAATCTATGACTTATATCATTTGGGCAGTTGGCAACTAAAGTACGTTCCATTACACAAATATGGTAAAAATATTTTTTGTCACGGTTTATATGAATATTATTGACGGGATTTATGCATATTAAAAATAAACTATGAAAGTAGTTAGTATTTTTAAAGTAACGATTTGTTTATCTTGTATTCATTTACCAACGTATGCCGCATTCATAAACTAAAATGTATAGCATGATATTTCGATTTATTCCTTAAATCCCCACCGGCAAATCCCCACCAGTGGGGATTGTTACTTTTTTTTCCAGAAATCCCCACTGGTGAAACAAATGCAGGTCAGTGGGGATTTATGGAATAATAAATAACAATCCCGATTTATTCCTATAATTCCCACCGGCAAATCCCCACCAGTTTACTTTTTTTCTGGAAATTCCCACTGCTGCAACAAATGCAGCTCAGTAAGGATTTATGGAATAATAAATAACAATGCCCACTATATTTTCTTTTTATTTTTATTTATATTAAATATGCGTTGGGTGTTAATTGTATGTTAATTTAATTATTCTAGAATCTATTCAAAAAAAAAGTTAACATCATTTCATACACGGAACATAAAACACAAGAGGAAGGAACGTGTGGGCGTGGCGCACGTGCCAAAGTTAAGACTAGTGAGACTTAACTCGAGTCAGTCGCTCTCGTGATTACAACGCTTTGTGACGTCTTTTGCCGGTGTATTCCATTACAAAAAAACCCATAAAATGACTCGATGTTCTGTTCTAGAGTGTAAAAACTATAGTGGTACTGAAACATTAATACGATCAGGTGTTTCCTATCAACGGTAAGTCGCTATTTTCGTTTAATTTCATTTTTTATGTTTCGTTAATCGTTCTTGCCAATTAATTCGGAAAAAATATTAGTGTAAATGAAAAATGACATGTATTTCATTGAAATAAAATCTAAAATTGCATAACGCGTGGTTTGATAGACATCTATCGTCGAAGAGCATAACTAAGTTGACAGAATCAACTAAAAGCATGCAGATAGAATTCTGACTTATATCACTAAGTGTTGTTACTAACTTCTACTCTATTTCAAGTGTACTATAGTTGATATTCTTTTATTCGTAATAGTCCTTATGTCTTCTTGATTTCACCAAATTATGACCGCTCTAATTGGATATATTTCAGTGTGCGTAAAATGTAAATGTGTTAGTTTGGCGACAGCTATTCCTAATGAATTATTAAGCGATGCCCTTTCCTCTTGTGTTTTATGTTCCGTGATTTCATACATGCAAAATGCATTTAGTAATATTACTAAAATATCAATATACACCACTAAAAGAAAAATATCTAATATATAAAATTCTCGTGTCACAGTTTTCGTTGCCATACTCCTCCGAAACGGATTGACCGATTTTGATGAAATTTTTTGTGCTTATCCGGTAGGTATCTATGAGAATCGGCCAACATCTATTTTTTTTTTATTTATATGGCAAAACAACGTTTGCCGGGTCAGCTAGTTCTATTATAAATTTTAACCAGAAGTGACTCGCGTAAAACTGAGCGAAGCGGCTAGTCCGTTATAAATAAGTGTCGAGGAGTACAACCTTCGCGACTGAAAAAAGAAAAAATGTTTATTCCGACTTCTTTTGTTTTTTCGTGTAATTTTTTTATTGCGATTGTTACTGCCAACATTATAATTTATAAATTTACTATAATGGGAGAGAGTTCATCTATTTCTATATTTGATTACATACAAAAACAAAACAGTAAAATACTTTTGCGTGCAGGAAATCAATATTGTCTTAAAAAATATATATAAAAAAGGCGCAAATATATGGGAAAGTGCAAAAAGAAAAAAATAAAGGTGTAATGGATCCATTACTTTTCAAGTCAGTTTGTCGCGAAACGACGATTCTCGGAAGGGGGTCCGTCGCTCGCAGTTCAAAAGGGTGCTGAAGTGGAAGAAAACTTTTTAATAACACTTAAAAACTTTAATTTTTATTTACAAAGGGAGAAAGGCACTTAAAGTCTCTATAGCACTGTGGGGAAAATGTTTAATTTTAGACGTTCGGAGCTAGCGGTCCTCGGCCGCAGTAGACGCCATAGGAGACCGTGGCACACAGCCGCGGTAGTGGCGGAGGTAGCCAGCGCACGGCCGCAGCCGTGGAAAGCGCCGAGCAGAGCGGGACGCCTCAGATGGAGGCAGGACGTCGTCGCCGGGGAGGGTCGGTGGCTTTTTCCGGATCGGTCAGCCGTCCTCCAGCGTTCTCTCCCGATCTTAACCTCTTCAGCATCCTCACATCTCTCTAGCGGACCTTTTTCTTTTCCACACTGACGTTGTCAACATCCTTGACACGTCATTTCTTTTTTTTTATGACACATTGGCCAGTATAGCAGTAAAGAGTTCCAATAGCTCAGACGGAGATATGAAATAAACAATCATAAAATATTTACAAACTAAATATACAACTTAAGGAAAAATATAAAACGAATCTGCTAAAAAGTAAGTAGGTGCAGTAAGTAAGTATAACATTATAAGTTCATATAATTTATGATTATTACTTTTTTATTTACTCTACGTATAAATAATAAAATATATAAATTTTCTAACAGACATACCTACATAAGCGCGGACTGAATCTAGTGGCGACCTATTTTGACGCTTGGTCAAGGTTCGGACACGCGAAGTTTACGCATTTGCGTTGTCGTAGATGTATGTCTGTGGTTTAATACAATATTAACGAGAAGGTACCATTGGCAGCCTTATCAACAAAAGTTAGTTGGTTTCAGGCAAGCTTATTGACCTGATAAGCTTATTGACGGGCAATTATATACATTAGTATATTTTGAGCTATAGATTAGCTACTTTTATACTATGTAGATACATAGATATTGAACTGGCTATTATAAAGTATTGCCAGAACGGTAATATTTGGCGGAAGATTTTATACTAAAGGTGGTCACCAGCCAAGAGAACCCTGAAAGATTCCTACCACCAATCGGAGGTCTCTGAGTACTAAGGTGACCCTATACGGCTTCGAAATTGACTTCGGCCTTCGAAATAAATAAAATAAGTAACGGTTATAAAAATTTAAAATGTTAACCTATAAAATTGTGTATTTATTGATTTGTTACAGAAAAATAATATTATTAAGGAAAAACCACGTAAATGCACACCAGATTTTGAATAAAAACGAAATAGCTTTAAAAATACAAAAACTAAAGAACAATACATATCTACTCCCGACTTACCCAACGTTCCTACAGCATACAATTCAGCAGCAGCATCGTACGACGATTCAGGATTCCAGTTTAGTTGGTCAAAATTTCCTCTTTTTAGAAATATAAAAGTCTTCTTTATGTAACCACAGAAATGCAACGGCGGAAGTAAAAAAAAATGTATTTAGAAACATCTCAGAAGTAACAGTTCCTTTTAAATTTGAACCATTTCGAAAAGCAGATTTCAATGATAATAATACCCGCATATTAATATTTGGTACCGAAAACGCACGAAGTCGCATGAAAACTGTAAAACATTATTTTGGAGATGGGACTTTAAAAGTTGTTGTTTGCCATTCTATCAACTTTATACTCTTCATGGTGATTGTGGGAGCACATCTGACAAGACACATATCGTACCACTGCTATACATTCTGATGAGTGACAAAACAGAGAAGTCATATAATTTAGTGTTTTCATTGATAAAATCTACTGTACCCATGTGGAACCCAGAAACCTTGAAATGTGATTTTGAAAAGGCCACCATCAATGCCATCAAACAGATCTTCCCTGCAGTAACTGTCCGAGGAAAAAAATTTGGAAAAAGGGCGAGAGTTAAGCCTATCAAAATCAAAAATATTAAAAAGACAAATCGAACTTGCTGCAGCTCTGCCACTTTTACCCGAAAATTTGATTGCCAAATCAGCCAAAGTCCAAAAACTGAAAACAGTGACAGTTTTCGGAGATATATGGTTAATCAATGGCTGAAGGAAGATTTTATTAAAGTATTATGTGTTTATGGAGAGAGGCGCAAAACCACAAACTTCTTGGAAGGATGGCACAACAAACTCAATACAGCTAAGTATATAAAAAAAACCAAGTATACTAAAACTCCTGCATTTCTTGCATGAAAATGCTATGTTTTATGAGAAAACCGGCAACAATATTAGTCGTCGTAATCCACGATCCAAAAACTGTAATCCAAAAACTGTAATCCACGTCGTAATCCACGATCCAAAAACTGTAAAGAAAAAGACCAGTTCGTCTTGGAAGCCCAGCGAGAGTTAACGCAAGGTGACATCACAGTGCCATTTTTTTGGAAAAAATGCGATAAATATATGTACATTTTACTTAATCCGTTGCTGTTTCAATATATTTTTTATAAATCTACATTTTATATAGTTACTTTAAATATTTTAGAATTTCATTTCAATGCAAATAATTTATAATGATAGTTGAACATAAATATTATCGTAATTACTTACTTATCTAATTAATATATAATAAAATACTTAAAGAAAAATAAATGTGATGGAAATTGTTATTTATTATTCCACAAATCCCCACTGAGCTGCATTAGTTTCACCAGTGGGGATTTCTGAAAAAAAAGTAAAAATCCCCACGGGTGGGGATTTTCCGGTGGAGATTTTTGGGATAAATCGATATTTCGGTGACAGCGTCAAATGGAACGTATAGTCAAACTCAAATAAGACATTATTTATCATAGTAAGTTCCTAAACTAATATCCATTGTTATTTGTAATAATTTCACAATTTAATATTAGGTAGCTATGGTGTACGGCTATTTCCAACAAATCTATTTCAGAATTACCTATATGACATGATAATTAGGGTATAAACAAATGTTACCTAGGCCTAGCTACTAATTTTGTCAATTTAAATTTTTTTGCAGTTGTACCAATAAGCAGGCCTATTATGGATCTCAAAACCATGCGATGATATGAAATAGTTTTGACATTAATGCCGCTTCACATTCTCGCGAGAAACATGCGAGAAACGAGAATGTGGGAGCCATTCTCGTATTGTACTAGGTTTTTCTCACTTTTCTCTACTTTTTGTGTGTTTTGGGGTTTGTGGGGAGTTTGGAGTTCTTTTGTAGGAGTCACACTCGCATGTTTCTCAGTAACCGCCGATTTGAGCGGTTATATCGCAGATTATATCTCAGCGATGTGCGTCTGCGAAATATCATGCCAGTCGAATAAACTGCTAATACTAACATGAATATTCGACTTTAACGATAGTAATATACTTACGTCCTGAGTCAAGTGATACTTCTAATATTCGTAATTACTAACGATGGTTAACTTCAATATGGCCGAATGACCTTGATGGTTCGAATGGTTAGTTGAATGACTGAATGCATTGACAGGCAGCTTGTGTCCGCAGTTTCACCCGCGTAAGTCCCTTTAGAGAGAGAGAGAGTTTTGAAGTAAATCGTAATATAATTTAAGAGTTTTTGTTTTATATTGTTAGTATTGAAAATGGTCCAGAAAGATAAAAATTAATACCTTATATGTTTTATTTACCAACAAATAAAGATAAATTGTGATGAAAACATATTGATCTCAAGGCTTAATGTTATATGTATGCAGATAATTATATTAACGACTCGCAAGATTCTCGCGAGAATGTGCTCCACTGTGGCCTTAAAAAGTATCATGCGATCATTATTTGGTATACCATGTAGATTGAATACAATAACCCCTATATACAGGGTGATTTTTTAGACGAGCTACATACTTCGACACCATATTATATGGGCATCCCTTAACCCAAAAAAAATATAAAAAAAATTATAACTCGTAAAAATAACCAGAAATATTTAATTTTTTTTTTTAATATTTTATAATTTTTCATGCTCGGACATGTGTAAATAAACGTATTATCGAAGAATTTTAATGAAATTCGCAATTTTATTTATTCAAAAAAAAAACCGGCAATGTATTGCAAATTGTATTAAAACTACGCGCGCTCCTCAATAATCTCAAACCGCCCGCGCCTTTGGATCGCGGTCTTACCGCGCGCGATTGGAGTGCGGTGGATCGTCCGGTGTGGACCCGGCTAATGAACAGTCCAGCTACGGGTGCCCTCCACGGCCGCATAAGTATGGCGGCTAGTAGCAGCCCCTCCCGCCCGTCCCGCACTCCGCCCGGCCGCGCTCGCCCCGCGGCCCTCCCGATACTCAATGAACGATAACAAATTATTACTATCACCCATCGCATAAGTCAGGGTTTCACGGATGCTTCAGAATCACCTCATGTGTCAAAGCAGTACTTTACGTTCATTTCATCAACGACTTAGGTACTATTCAACTCGTTCCTATTGAAAACCATGATTAGAAAACCACGGACAACAGCTGCGGATCAGTCGCTACAAACTTAATTTCGTTATTAGGTAGATAGATTAGTTTTATCAGAAAATTTCATTCGATTGATCGAAAATGATACTCATAGTGTAGTTACGTAATACCGAATTAGTGTAGACATCAAATTCAAGACAACTTTTTATCAAATTACTCTGCCACGCGCACGCACGATACACCTACCTACATACCATCTTGAAGATAAAAATGGTATGCATAAGTATCTCAATGTTCAATCTTAACCAAATATTAAAACATAACTAAGAAGTAGACGTACCTACTATGCGACGGGAATTCGGTGAAAATACGTAAAAAAAACTCTAAATTTTTAGCATACTTAGATAATTAAAATGTTTATTGGCCATGAACCCATTACCTCGCATTTGCCAAACAGACGCTCTTCCATTTAAGTTACCCAGACACTTTTATACTAAACCTAACGTAGAACATTACCCAATGTATGGGCCGGAGTCGAGTATTTTACCCGCGTTTATTTCGATCCCCTAGGAATACCAGGATAAACTACTTACATATCTAGCATCCAGCCAGTTCGAAATGAGAAAAAGTCGAATTCACTTGAATATTCTACTAAGTTAATAACATGTAAAAAACCTTTCAAGTTTATTGAGTTTGAAAAAAGTAGTCATGCAATCCCACTTCAAGTCTTAACGCCCAAGATGATAAGTAGCTACCTACTTACCTATCTTTACCAAAAAAATAACAACTCTATTAAGTAACTATGAAGTTTTTTGTGTACGCGAATACTTCGGCAATAGGTACCTATGCAATGCAACACAAACTTTTCAATTCAAATTAAATAAAATATCCAGTAACACGATATTAATTTAAACATTCATTTTATCTTTCTCGACGAGTGCTCCTCCAACTGAACTACAGTTTAGACAAGGAGTCAAACATCATCATCATCATTATCAACTAGCCGAGGTCCACTGCTGGACATAAGCCTCCCCCAAGGTCTTCCACTTCACACGGTCTTGCGCTGCCCTCATCCAACATCCACCGGTGACCTTAACCAGATCGTCGGTCCACCTTTTGGGGGGCCTGCCCACGCTCCGTCTCCCAGTACATAATAGGTATTACCACATTATCAAGCCAACCAAACTTTAAGTTCATAAAAAATCTCTTCATCAACCATTTCCCTACAAAATAATATTAATACATAATAATATCGATATTGGCTCCTTTAAGATTAATAAAAACATAATTTAATATGTTATTTCAAGTTTGATTGCAGGCAGACCTTCTTTTTCGTATTGAACTTTTTTGTTGGTTTTCTGATGGTGAACGTAAAGTTAAACCTTAAAATTCACCTCGTATAAAGGACTAGATAGAATTTAGAACAATCTTTGACACAAAAACATAAAAAAATGTATTTTTAGTAACTCAACCCAAGGAAGATACAATACAATACAAGTACCTACCTAAGCCTTTATGGCAATCTTCTGATCACAGTTGTTCAAGAATAGCCTAACAAACTTTCAAGTTTTTAATATCAGTAAGACAGCAGGTGAAATAATTGAAATAAAAAAAATAAATATCATTATAAACAAAAATATTAGTTACTTAATAAAATGTTATTCTCATTTACTGAAAAAATCTCTTCCGTCCTAAGAGTTCTAATGTGCACCTTTTTGACATCTTATTCAAAAGCCATGTGTAATAAACAATCAAAACTTATTAAATATTAAAATAAAACATTTTGATTCTGCCCCAGGCGTGACTTGAACCCGCGAATTCTCGTTTACGGACGAGCGCTCTTCCAACAGAGTTAGACTGAGAGACCTTCAGACAAGGGTGGAACAAACTAAGCCAATTCTCTAAATAATATTGCTAAACGAACCGAGTTACATTAGGTAGTTCTAGTATTATAAAAACTATCATGGTACGTACTTACCTACCTAGGTACCATCATTATCATCAAATTAAATTATCTACTTGTTCAAAATCAAAATATTCTTTATCATTCCTAGGTACCTACCTGCTCTATTAAATGAGATAGCAAAAATGTCATGGATTACGCACGATAGGTACTACCTACTTAACACCCAAGTAGGTAGGTTTATAAACGACAAAAAAAATATTTTCTCTTTTTACTCATTAACAAATCACATAAGTAACCTACCTAAGTACTTGATGAACGGAAAAACGACGGAAATAAGCAAAACAAACACTTTGAGTTTTTCCTACTCATTGTAGCACTATCCATGTTCTAGGTCAAGGTCGACCTTTTTTTCAATAATAATAGCCTACTGACTACTATTCCCCACGACTTTACCTGCGTTAATCAGAATTACGAGTATTTCCGACATAAGTCTCATAAGTTATTTCAGACTTAGCTCTAACTTCGTGCGAAATTTTAACTAAATGACAACATTTCACCGTGAAACAGTAACAAACATACATATTAGGTACATCCATCCAACATGACAAGCTTTTACATTTGTAATATTAGAGGAGTTAATAAAGTATCATTGTTATAGGGAAGGTATATGGAATACTTTACGTATTTACACCGCTTACCTTCGTTGAAGGTCCATTGCGACATGCACTCTTACATCTTAAAACTTATCAATCACATATCAACCACTTTGCACTTTAACGAGACACCTAAATACACAATTCACTTTTGTTGTAGCGCGGGGAGGCCCCGGCGCGCAATCTTTCATTTAATTAGTTAGTTACTAACAAACACTTCTCGCTGCATTTCGAGTACTACGCCTTGGGTCTTGCTCAAAATACTCAATAACCGAATCCTGCAGATCAACAGATAGTTGTTGTTGTCCACCCCAAGTAGCATTTTATTCCATTTAAGAGTACACATTTAGTTCCAAGGTGAACTTAAAGCATTACTACAGTTCACTCGTGATTTATTAGCTGCATTATTGCAATTAATTACACCTATACCTTTCTAAGGGACGTATAGGAGTGTAGAGTAATACTTTTATACGATTATGGGTGTTATAATACTCTAACAACTACCCTTTAGTCAGCTTTCTGACTAAGAGCATTATAGGAGGGTAGAGATACGGCAACCGCTGTTTAACGGCCTACTTGTTCGATGTTATAGAGCTAGCATTTTAATAGAACACTTGTGGTCATTTATAAAGCCCAAGGCTGTTATGTTTACTTGTTTTAGACTGTTATACAGCCAGTTGCTGTATAAGGACTTGTTTGTGATACTTAAAATAACCTTTTTTTACTATCTGTATAGAAGTGTTTAAATAATTCACATGTGGACTGTAGGCTGTTAGAAGGACTATATGTGTTGTCCATTAACATCAATAGCAGTTTATTTGTCCACAAGTACTACTTTTATTTGCTGTAAGCTGAACATGAATGTAAATGTGATATTCTATTACACTTTTTCCCAAGCGCCATTGCAAATGTATGTTTTTACGTCACGTGCAATAAAATTTGTGAAAATGTATAAAAAATCTTGGAAAATAAGAGCGAGAACCGGTGGAATAAGAAGAAAAATTGCAAAAGAATATTTGAAAATAAACAGTCGATTGACAACGACGCCCGGAAATGAGCCCGTCGATAAGGCTTCAACAAGTGCGACTTCAACCGTTGTTGGTGGTTCCGTACATGATCCAGAGGAAAATATTATGCCTGAACTTGAAAGTTCCCTTCAAAATATACAGATATCTGAGTGTGGTGATTGCAGTTCTAGTGATAGTGAATACAATTTTGATTTGGATAATTGTTTAACCTTTCGCAAAAAAATAAGAACATGGGCTAATGAAAATCGTATTCCTCATTCTGCTTTGAATAAATTGTCAAACATAATAAACGAATTTAAACCAGGAACACTACCTTCTGATGCTAGAACAATTTTATGCACTCCCGTTAATGTCATTTTAAAAAATGTAGAAGGAGGTCAATACTGGCACAATGGGATAGCAAAACCTTTGAAGAGCATTTTGCTAAATTGGACGGATATTCCAGATATGATTTCAATTAACATAAATGTGGATGGTTTGCCTATTTTTAAAAGTTCCACAAATGAATTTTGGCCCATATTAGGTAACATTTTTGAAAATCCCAGGATTCGGCCTTTTATTATTGGAATCTATTTTGGGAAAGGAAAACCAAAAAAATTAAATGAATTTTTAGAAGATTTTGTAAATGACATGAAGATATTATTAGAAGAAGGTCTTGTAGTTGAGCGCTTAGAGAAAACTATAAAGATACAAATCAGATGCTTCATTTGTGACTCGCCAGCTAGAGCTTATATTAAAGGTAAGTCTATCTTAGTGTCGCATATTATCGCCATTATGCACCCAATATCGATAAATAACTAGTTGAAATTATTGATGCATCTCTTAGTATTTCTAGATAACTTTGATAGCTCAGATGGTTGGTAGTGAAACTGCCTTCTATTCTGTGGTTCGTAGGTACGATCCGCACATGACACAATTATTTGAAATTTATTAACTTTTTGCTTATATTATTATAACTTGATTTAAAATATTTTTTTGCAGGAGTCTGCAATTTTAACGGTAAACACGGCTGCCATAAATGTACTACAGTTGGAGAATATTCGCATACCACACATACCGTCACATTTTCTGAGTCTTTGTGTCCTGAAAGGACAAATGAAGGATTTAGAAACAAAATTTATGGCTTGCATCATAAAAATGACTCTCCTTTATTAAATCTTCCTATTGACATGGTGAACCAATTTATTGTAGCCGATTCACTTCATTTGATCGACTTGGGTGTTATGAAGAGATTACTGATTGGTTGGCGTGACGGCAACTTTGGCAAATATATTACTAAAATGCGGGCAAGTGATATTGCACTGGTTTCAAATTTTCTATGCAACTGCAAACTGCCTTCAGAAGTGCATCGAGCAGTGCGAGGTTTAGATTCATTAGCACATTGGAAAGCGTCAGAATTTAGAGCATTTTTTCATTATTTAAGTATTGTCATTTTGCCTGATGTTATGAACAATGAAGCTTATAATCATTTCTTAACACTATATTGTAGTATAACAATCTGCTCAACAGAAACATACCGAACTTTGTTGCCATTAGCAAAGGAGCTTCTGGAACATTTTGTAAAATTTTACAAAGACTTCTATGGTTCAGGCTACGTTACAAGCAACATACACAACTTACTACACCTGACGAATGAAATTGAAATGTTTGGCCCTCTGATGACATTCAACGCATATCCCTTCGAGAATATGTTATTTATGATCAAAAGTATGTTGAGATCAGGAAGAAAACCACTGTCTCAAGTTGCCAAACGATTGGCTGAAAATATGGATGATATTCATTTTCAAACACATAAAGACAAGAAATATCCTTTTGTGAACACAATTAAAAACAATAATGTATTAAATTTTGAAGATTTTAAACTTTCCAGCAAAGAAAAAGACAGTTATTTACTTACCAAATGCAACGAGGTTGTTAAAATTTGCTGCGTAAAATTCAACCACAATAAGATTTTGATTAAAGGAAATAAAATCAACAACACAGAAGACGTTTTTGAATATCCAATAAAATCGTCTCATCTTGCGATATACAAATCAAGATGTCAGCAGAATAGTACCCATACTTTGATCGTCTTAGAACCAAAAGAGATTAAATGTAAATTAGTATGTATTGAACACAAAGAATTTAATTTTTTTATCCCTTTGTTACACACATATAAATAAAATACTGTTTGATGTGATATTATTGGCTTTTATTACCTTTTTTTCACACAATTAACATATCAACATACCGACAAAAAATGGAAAATTGTCCAGTTCCAACGTAGCACACAAATTTTTCGGTGGGCTGTCTCTTATAAAACAGAGTAAAGACTAGTTTATACTAGCTAACTACCTATTTTAATCAGTCTAAATATTTCTATCTAAATAACACTTGGTAGCAAACAACATTATTATAACATAAAATAATTGTAACAAAATCAGGTAAGTATAACAAAAAATATTTAACAAAATTAAACTTAAACAACTATCAAGGCTTTTTGCAAATCAACATTACACAACAACATAAGCTTAGTTATGAAACTAAGCTTAAAATACCTACCTTATACATCGAAAACGTGTATAATCAGTATGAGTTTTATAAAACGGAGACATTATACTTATACTTACATAATTAACTATTTTAAGTATTCTAATTTTTTTTAATAAAAATAGCACTTTGTATCAAACAACATTTAAGTAATAAAATTATTTTCAAAAACAGGAGTAATAAAAAGGGTATAATAAGCCGAAAAGAGGACAAAGTGGTACTCATGAAACTGAACGGCTATAGAACATAGGTCGTAATAGTAAAAAAATTGGGACCTTCCATACAAAATTGTTGATCAGCTAGTTAATTTGCTTTGGGAGGTCCAATTATTTTAAGTATTTAACAATTATGTTCCATGGGAAAAGATGTTCAGTTTCATGAGTACCTAGGTTCTTTCGGCTTGTTTACCCGTTTTGTTGCTTCCTGTATAATTTTCGAAATTAACTATCCTAACAAACAAGGCTTTGTGTATTTACATGAAGCCTAATTTGTTACGTACATAACTGAGCATAAAGTACCCGTATTATATAATCAGCATATAATAAGTTCTAATAAACGGAGATATTAAAAATTTTTAAGTCTCATTACCAAAAAATAATTATTACTTAAGCTGTAATCAGCCTAGTAGAAACAAAAATCAACTAAAGGCAAGTACTGGTCATGACCGGTTTTGTAACGAGGCTTACGGTGAAATGTTACAAAAAAAGCATTCGCAAAGTTATAGTAGGAAAAAACTACCGTGTCATTAAATTTCTATATGTACTATACCAGACATAATAATAAAAAAAGAATGCCATATTGACAAAAAACGCATAAAAAATATTAGCGCAAACTTTCTTCGTCTTCATCCTCCACTTCTGCTATTTCCATCTCTAATGTTTCATTTGATTCTTTATTTTGATTAATTTTTAAATCAGCAGAAACTTCTTGCTTACTTGTGCTTGCCTGGTCTTTTGGTTTTCATTTAATTTTTCTGACTCGTTTTGAAGAGGATCTTAAGTCTTTCATTGACTTCCTTTTAACAGCATTTTTCAGAATGACCTTAAAAAACTTTTCAGTTTGTCCCATAGTAAATTTACAATCCCATGAACGTATCATATCACAGAAGAATTTGACAAAGTTTTTGTAGTCTTTTATAGGGACCTTCGAAACGTTGCCACGGCTTCCCCCAGACCAGGAGCATTCACACAGAAACTCCCGTGAAACCATTGAGTCGATCAATTTATAGGCAAAGGTCAAGCCATTTCCTTCACATGGTTGAAACAAAAATCCCAGCTGTTGTTGTAGTTTTGATCTTTCAGTTTTATTTATTAAACTTCTTTCCAGATTGTCTAGTTGTTGCTTGTCACTTATTTGTTTAAAAATAAACGATTCCTTATCAACTTGGTTAGCGTCGTTTAATAAAGTAACAGACACTGGCTGCTCGATTTTTTTCACAAATTTTAACATGCATTCATCTAATTGTACAGACAACTCAGACACTTTTTGAGTAAGTTTTTGAACGCTTTCAACAAGATTTTGCAGTATTAATTCTTGGTTATTAACTTTTTGAATTAAAATGTTTTGATTTGTAATACACTGTTCGCCGTCGAAGAAGGTTAGACATGACATTTCATCATTAGCTTCGATCTGATTGCTTGTAGCTCCCGCGTTGATGGCACTTGGCATCTGAAACAAACAAAAAATCATAACTTTTGTCTTGTACGATAATAAAACTTTGAAGTTGGGCTGTTATTTTTATTCCAATAATAATTTACATATGGAATTAGATAGTCGAATTTACATCCGCGGTTGATGAGTCGCCGACAAAACCACGAGCCAACGAATCCGTTCAATATTTTCAGAGAATTGATAGTTAAGCTTTGTATATTTTAGTATGTAGGTAAAGAGTTTGATCTAAATCTGTTTAGTGCCAAATTAGTCTTCTTGAAATAAAATTATCTGAGAAAATCCAAAAAATATATTAAATCATAAATAGGTAAATTAATTGCAGTGTTGCCATAAATCAAACAATTTTCTCCGTTTTAGGGGTGCCTAGGCCTAGCCTACTAAAACAAAATACCACAGGCACTAAATTGTAACCCTCCGGCAGCCTGCGCTCGGTGCAATACACAAGTTTTTATTAAATGTTTATATGTGTTGCTGAAAAAAATTTAATCACTTACCAAATTTTGCACCATATTTTCAAAACGGTTTGCTGGTGGTATTGCCGCTGGTCTTACAGGTGCTGGGCTAGGGCGCGATTCACTTGTTTCATTGTCCGTGTCTGTATAATTTTCCATGATGCGTAGTTCGTTTTGCGCTTCGGCATACGTTGCAATATTACTTCGTTTTACCACGCAATCCAAAATGTCCCAATTTGGATTTGGAAAAGAGTTTTCGTCTCTTGCGAGTCGTGCTCGGTTTTTTACTTTTTCTGTAGGCCAGAATAGTTTTCCATCGTCCTCCCAAACATACGGTACAATACTTAATGTGGGTCGTCCTTTTTCCACAGTCTGTACAATCTTAAACGGCATTGTCTGAAAGAGAATAATTGGATTAATACCTACTAGTACATTCATTATCATTAAAAAAATAATAGTATCTGTTTTTAATAATTAAAATTAAATATGAGACACACATCAACATATACACAACAAAGCATTACCCTTAAGCCAAAATACCAACATGTACGAATTTGAAGAAGCGATTACTCATCCCGATTCAGCATTCCATTGCTGGTTATTATGGATGGAATTATTTACAATAAAGTCAAGATAACCAGCAATGTATTCTGAATTGGTACGTGTTATCGCTGCTTTATTCAAAATTCGCTTTGATCGTTTGGAAAAAAATCCAGAGACGATATTGCGTGATATTAAACCTCCATATGAATACAAATTACCTAGCAAGTATTTATTACTTATATAGATTCACATTTTCATAGCCTAACATAAAACTGACCTAAAACCACAATGAAATCAGTCATATAAATGAATTTATACTAATAAACAAATAATACGTACACACACGCTCCTTAAAACAAAATAACAAATAATAGGTACCTTTCTAAAATACAGATAACGGTGACACTCACAGAAACATGCACTTCACGTGGTATTTATTTTGCAACTAAAAACAATACAATAACTAATCTGGCCATCACGCACGTCACGGGCGCACGTTGCACGTGAATGATCAGAGGATCTATACCTATCCCGTTCCTGCCTCTATTTCTCGCTTACTTGTTAGAAGGAATGCGCATGATTACTTGTCAGAAATAAATAGCATAAACTTTGTCTAAGTAGATATTTAAGGTGAAAGTACACCCCTCAGCGCCGTACGCGCCAAGTCTGCTAGTGTAACCATATTTTACAGAATTTTAACAGATAAATATCAGAAATATCAGTTATTAATCACATAAATAACAGGAATAACAGTTATTTATCTGATAAATGCTGGAAAATATGGTTACACTATTACACTTGCCGACTCGGCGCGGCGGCGCTTACGGTGCTGACAGGTGTATTTCACCTTTAAAAGATTGTAAACAGTGTTTGTTACTATGGCTGAGTGACAACTATTATTTTCTGTCCTTTTCTGTCGCAGGGCATAATGTTGTCCCTGTTTATCTAGTTTGTTTACATTATTTTAAATACCTCCTTGAACAGAGTAGTGTTTTTGTAATGTAACTACTCTGACGCCAACTGTGTGTCTCACACGAAAAGGTGATTTTTGTTAGTTTGTTACAAAATTTGTACTTTAGGTATTCATACTTGACTATTAGTAACTGGGCATTTTTAACTGGGCATTTAACGGACATTAATAATTTTTATTGCGGATCTCTAAAATTTAAGTATTTGAAGAAAGAATTAAAGATACACAATTGCCCTGAACTACATCTTAAAGCTGTACATAAGTTCACATTAGAATAAATTAATCGACCTTGGCGCTGTAGTGTACAAATGTGGGACTTCATATAGATAACAGCATTCTAACAGAACACATGTGAACCTAATATACGCTTACCGCATTAAATAGGAGTTATAACAGTTCACATAGCCGTATTTCATTTCCACCATTTTGTTCTACGTAACCTAAAATATTTACCAAATAAATCTACAAGATTAATGCAGATTTATCACAAAATACGCAGATAGAGCGAATGAGTTTTGGTTTCATGTTAAAATTAATTACCGTAGTATAATTATAATGCCAATAAAATATCAAAAACTGAAAATGTAAATTTTCCTCTTAGCCAGTTTTAAATATTTCAAAATGAATAAAGCGTTTTTACAGAGGCGCGTGAAAGTTTTAGTTGGCAATATGTATACATTTCACGATAAAGTTGCATTCCCATGGCATTAACATGATATATTATATAAAACAGGTACTTACCGCATAATCCGCCGGAGTTATTAGTTTTGCCCCGAATCCTTGCACTCCGTACAATTGTCAAACTAAATTTTAAAATGATTTCCACGTGGAAATAATTTAGGACCGCGGTGAATTTAAGGTAGCTTACTGGAGTACTTTTGTCCGATTTTAACTGTGTAGGCTGTGTATTTAGCCACTTATTACTCTTTATTGCACTCATGTACGTTGTATGGTTCACACTGCGTTCCATATAGTGCCGTAAGTCAGCCTTAAGATCGATGTTACTACTTAAACTGCTATTATAATGCTATTATACTTCTAATGTACAGCCATAGTGAACTTAAGGCTGTCTAATTTGTGCCCAAACTGGTTCAATAAAAGCATTATAGCAAGCTATACAGCTCATATACAGCTGACATACACAGCTTGTAGAGTACATGTGAACGACTAGACATCTTATATAGAACCCCGAATGCTACTTGGGACGACCCTGAGCATGGGTAGGCACAGTAAACTGGCCGTATTGCCGTAATCGGTTATTTACACCTAACATCACGGTATTGCTTGGCACGCGTCGATTAGGGAATAATTCCCGGTACAAGTTTATTGCACCTCGTACACTATCGTTGGCTAAAGCGTATGTACGCACCATATCCCAGTATTCCTCGTTACTAAAGGACATGTTCAAAAAATAACTTTTACACTTAGCACTTTACACTACAGATAAGTACTTTAAAACTCCTCTCCACAATAAAATTTTTGAGCACTCGCACTCGCGATGATATGCCTTGCAATATCGAAGATGCGTCACTGGCGACGCATAAATCAATACTAATTAATTTGTTTTTACTCAAAATGAAACTTTACATCATGACTTTTCGGCAAAACAATAAAGCGTTCGCCGCCTGCGACGCCCTGTGTCGGCGCGCGCGGCACTGGGGTAAAACACCTGTGAGTGGCTCGTGCCGCCTTTGTCGGAAAAACAATAAAGCTTTCGCCGCCTTGCGAAATGCCCTGTGTCGGCGCGCGCGGCGCTGGGGTAAAACACCTGTGAGTGGCTCGTGCCGCCTTTGTCGGCAAAACAATAAAGCGTTCGCCGCCTTGCGAAATGGCATGTGTCGGCGCGCGCGGCGCTGGGGTAAAACACCTGTGACTGGCACGTGCTTCGTGATGTACATACGGATATTATGTACTTAAGAACCTTTAAGTACATATCCGTATTATTGCTTAAGAAATAAATTAATTAATTTTTACTATCAATAAATACTTTCTAGCTTAAAATAGTCGTTGAAGTATTTTAATTGACAAATGCAGTACCTACCTACCTACTTGAAATAAAACTCTAACTTTCTAAACATAAATGTTAGATTAAAAAATACTTAAGCTTGTCTCGACTTCTCTGCCACCCACACAAACCAATTAATCCATAGCTAGCATAGATGAAATTGAGATGCGTTTAATGTACTTAAGCCGATTAAATTAAAAATGTACGGAGATGGGTGTACAATGCTAATAAAGTGAACATCTTTAAATAGAGCAGTATTTAATTTAAATATTAGATAGGTACATAGGTAACTACTGGCCGGAGCTACCTATGTAACTAAGAGTTATTTTCGTGATATGTTTAGGTTTTTACTACATGTTACGTAGGTATTAAAAAAAATAAATGGTAGTAGGTAGATTGAGGTAATTAAAGTGACCGTAAGTGTTGGTGGTGGGATGCAAGCCGCATCGCCCAAATATCACATGAGAGCCTCTGATCTCTAAGTTGCTTCTTAGGACACCCGCGGGAAGACACCTATTAGGTACTTACTGCTTTTCGTAGTCTTCAGGCCTTCAACGTCTTTTTTTGTATTTTAATGGTATCTACTAGCCCGAATTTTTAACAACTGTTTACATAAGTTAGGTATCTTTCTTAGTCTGATATGAATTAAAATATGTAAGTAGATAACGTACATAGGCATTTTGTCCATAGCTAGAGTAAAGTATGAAAGAAAAGTGGATAGATATCTACATACTAAAAGCAGATACCTATCGAAGCACGCGCTGCGCCGCCGCCGCCCTCAAGTTCGTTGCCTCGACATACTATTGTAGGTACCTACTAATAATCGTACAACGCGCTGTTCCGCCTGCAAGTTCCTTTCTCTTATGAATGACTTGCATACAACTAGAGTTGATTTTATTGGTTGTTTTATTTCATGAGATTTCACAGTCGCGGCGTACACGCTAATTATTATTGCGTGGCCGGAACAGCTTAACCCATTCAATGCCGATCCCGCCCATCGGCGGATTAAATTGCTTACCTCGCATGCCGAGTCCGCCCATGGGCGGACGAATTTCAAACGTCAATAAGTCAGCCGAATAACATTAAAAATGACAAGATTTTGTGTAATAATTCCTTTTATTATTTATTCATAACCTAAATGGCCTGTGGATTTTCAAGGTTTTGAAATATGCGAATTCTAACCTTCTATGTCGAGCAAGCCTATGTGCGGACTAGACCCGCGTTCAGAAGTCGCAAATCATTTTACAATTTCAACGTAAATGAAAATTAATAAGTAGGTGGGTTAGAGTCAAAATAAATGTACATTTCTCACATGACTCTTGTGAGAAATATTTCTCACGTTTCTCACAAAAATTAAAAACGTTTCTCACATTTCTCACAAAGATGCGTTCACATAGGTAACTTTTTACTGATGAACAAATAGGTACCTATGACATGTCATGATTTAAATGTACAGGAATAAACATAGGATTGAAATCTTCTATTGCCCGTGGTCCACCCGGTGGTCCACCTGGGTTGGCTATGGGAAATAACTTTTTCCCGTCGTTCACTAGAAGGTCCATATGTTGACATTGTAGTATTACGAAAGAATATGAAACATCTAGGTCTTAACACTAGAACAATACATTAATGCTAACTAAAGCAGTACACATCCTCACACTTCACAGCCAAATTAGAAAGAAAGAAAGCATTTATTAATATTATGTACATGGTATTTTTGTGTTTAGTTTAAGGAAGATATTTAGACCTATATAATGTGTATACGTATGCTCATACAGATATGTTGTATGTTGCGTCGTTAGATTTTTTCATTGTTGAAGTGTTATTAGGCTAAAATTATTTATGAACATCAAATCATATCATTCAATGGGTAAGTACTTAAATATTTTTAGTTTTCTTATACTTACCATTATTCATTTTTAAACGACCATTTCGGACTTATAATGCAAGTAGTAAGTAAGTAATTTTGAAGTAGGTTAGCAAAGCGGGCAAGTTGCGAAGCGCTCTTTGTCGCTGAGTGAGCGCTCGCAAGTAGGTACACACAGCCGCACGTCACACTACCCCACTTTGATTCCGCCTCTATTCCATACACAATAAAAGCTGTTTTCGTAGTTCACATAGGTAACCGGACGTGCTACCGTCTGTACATAATGATCCCTACGATAAATAAAAAACAAAAGTTCGTACCAATTTTTAATACATTTTAGCTTATAATTATTAAAAACAAAAAAGTAATTGTTTTCAAAAAAACAAAAACCAATGCGAAGTACTTAACGATACAACATGTTGACGGCCCCCGAAATAACCGTGCAAGTGAAAAAGTAATGTTACTAAACAATAGAAAACAAAATTGTAAAACTTCGTTCTTAAGATCATTGGGAAATTTTGTGAACACTTACTACATATATTAAAGCAAAAAAATATTTTTTGTGCTAGAGCTCTTGCACGTTTATTCGGTAGGGCCGTCGGTAGTGCCAACGGCAGGTGTAGGTATGAACATTTTAAATATAATTCAAATCAGGTAAATTATTAAATATTAGTGCGCCTGTATCATGAACTTTGGGCTCTTCTAATTCACACACTATATGCGTTTCAGTTATTGTATCCTCTTCTGCAATGTCGCACCAGTCAAAAAGCTTCTTCTTTATTTTATTTAAGCCTAATATCTTGTACATATGCCATTGAATTGCAACTATTTTAGCAATATAATAATAAATTCCAAGCTTGACTACAACCCAGCTCCCTTCGTGGAATTTGTTCAAATTATAATAGTCGTAGTCTTTATCGCCAAAATCAGTGTAACTCTTTCTGGGTATGTTCATTTTAGCTTTTAAATCAACAGGCTTAAGTGTTATATTCTCTGTATATTTTTTTATGTCAAAACTAATATTCTCCGTAACTTCAATTCGTTTTTCATCAGATTTACAGCGAGCATGGCTTGTGATTATTTCTGGAACTATATTTCTTTTTATTTTGTCTGGAACAATGAAATTGTTGATTATAAATACATAAATACCCGCACACTTTGTCAAACTTCTTAAACCATCTAGCGTCCACTAGCATCCTTTAAAAGAAAATAAATCAAGTATATATTAAAGATTTAAAATTAATTTGCGGATATTACACGTGCATGTTTTAATTACATAGCTTGAGAGGGTTTTGTTAAAGACAAATAGTGCCGACTTTGCTGGATCGATCAAAGTGGAACAATGATATAAATTGTTTAATTTTTGTGATATAAATTCATCATCATCATTTCAGCCGAGAGACGCCCACTGTTAGACGTAGGCCTCCCCCAAGGATTTCCACATTGATCGGTCATTTCACATGAATCGAACCACCAAAATCGGGGATATACGTCTTAAACGAAACCTTATCAACACAAGTCAAACTAACTCACTTAAGTTTTTAAACTCTTTTTCAAGCCTTTGTTACACGCAATGTATATATACTTACTATTTTTTTCTTCCAAAAATACAACAGGAGTGTTCACTTCATCGAACTCACGAAATTCTACGTCGATTGATTTGTCTGAAATGTAAAAACTAATTTATCAAAACAGTACACAGCATGATTGGAGAATACTATAGGTGAAATAAGGACATTACCTAAAGGAGGTCCTGGAATACTCATTTCATTATTATCCGTTTGTTGGATCACCCAAGCCTCATTGCTTTCATCACTGCAAGTGTCTGGTTTATATAGACTGTCATCAGATTCGGCATACGTTATATCACTGTCTATTTCTGTTTCTGATTCAATTCTTACCTTACGTTTGCGTGTCTTTGGCACATTTTTTTGATGTTTTGATTGTTTTATTCTAGTTGAAGTTTCTTTTAAACAAGATTCCTGAGAGTTTTTGATCAAATTGTGCGTTTTAACGTCGATACACGGACAGATGCCTTTTTTAACTCCACAAAAACAACTAAGGTCACGATACTGCAATTTGTTCTCCTGACAAATTATTTGGTGAATCCGCATTGTTCCTGGTATCGGTACCAAATTTTTTGGGATTTGACTTTGTTTTTCTATAATATCGGAATCTGACACATAAAAAAGTTGAACGTTAGTTATATCTTTCAAAATATTTATGGCACTCGTTGCATTAATAACGCTATTTCCATGCGAGACTTCCTGGTCCAGCAGCCGTTTGATAGCACCACCGACACCATCAGCAGCACCTTTTCCATGTGCTGCTTCAAAGAACGACCATGTGCCATACAAAAACCCGTTTTGTTGTAGTAGTTGACCTACTTGAAAAAAATTCTTTTTTTGCCGATATTGAGTGGTGGGCCCATCGGAAAAAAAATGAAGGACATTGACTTTGGGGAACGTTATTTTCACGTGATCGATAACAGGCTGTAAATGCGCCCATATTGCACCAGGATCATGATCATTGTTCGGTGATATCGAAACGAAAGACTTTGGTTTGTGATCTTTCAAATAAATCACTCCAGTGTGAAGTGTGATTTGTGCTCGGGAGGCACCAAAATGCATTGCTTGAATCTCGCTGGATAGCTTACATAAGTAGTTTTCAGAGAAATCTACCAATATGCATAGTTCATATTCATTGAGGTTACCTATAACTTCGCGGTATTTTGAATACTGATGATTTATGTTAAAAAAATGAATTTTGAACAAAATTAGTTCTTTTGTAAACAATGAAATCAATTCCGAGATTGTGCCTGTTCTTGCTACATTTGCATATTTTCTTGTGGTTTGAGAACTTGTAGTACCATCGCCATTTTGCTTGACGTATTCATGTTGCTTACATTGCCATTCCAGCCATGAACATTCAGTTTCCTCGGTAATTTCCACATTGAATAATGGCTTTTTAGCTTCACAAGAAACACATTTAGAGTACATACACTCATACGAATTTATATCACACACAACAGACCTTAGTAACATATCTAAATTGTGCGTATTTATGATCTTTAATTTTTGCAATTTGATTGCCTTTTGTGATAAGTTATTGTGTTTAATGCAAACACAGGTATCCCGGTCGCTTAGTTTTGGACGTGTTACGTAAATTGGTTTATTCCGACGGAATGTAGAAAATGATGATTTACCACCTTCTGCAATGTACTTGGTAAACAATCTTTTTAAACTTTGTAACAAAAATCTTTTTTGGTATTTTATTTTCTTGTGCGTCTTTGTTTCCTTTTTGCCTGCTGTCATACGGGTATTATCATCACGATTAAAAAAATTGCGAATTTCCTTAGCTTCTTTATAAATTGCCTGTTTTTTAGTTAGTATCCGGATTCTTCCTTTAAGTCCAAGGCCTTTTGAAAGTTCATTTTTTAGTTTGTACTTTTTTGTGATCTCATTGGATACTATATTTTTTAGAATCCATCTGGTTTTGTTGTCAGATGCATTGGTATATTCTTTACCTAAAGATTTGTTTAAAACATTGAGTTGTAGAATTTTTTTTTTGACACGTTCTTTTTCCGTTTCTGATACATTAGGAATGGTATTAAAAATAAAAGTATTTGTTTGGGTCATTGGGGTTAATTCTTCGTGTGAACCATTGGGCGGATCAACAGAAGCTGAAGTTGCTACTGTCGATAGATGGTCTACTTTAGCCGGTGTCGTTAATACACATCTCATATTTTTTTCTATATTATTTAGTTTAAGTTTTCGTCTATATGCCAGTTTTTTCACACTTTTGTTTTCACGTGTCAAATTATTTATTTGTTCTTCCAAGTATTTTACTTTCTGCCGTAAATCCTTACATTTTTGGCACTTTTTACCCTTCTGTCTTTGACGTTTGTTTTCGCTTGCCCTGTTCCATTGTTCTCTTAGTTTATTTCTTTCTTGTTCTGGTAGATCCTTTGTAGAAGGTCTAACTGATCGCATATACTCACGATGTTTTCTTTTAACTTCCTCATACTTTTCTGGATTATCTTTTAGTCGTTTTCTATATTCTCTAAGACGTTCCGCGTTTGACTTTGGCATCTGAATGAGAGCAAAAATTCATTTTATTTAGTTATAATTATTTAGCTACGTACATTTCATTAAAAAACTAAGTAAGTAAGCTCATCAGGGGTGCTACGCTGTATCTTGTAACCCTTTCAAGTAAAAATCAAGATCTACGTATAATATCGAAAGAATTATACTCTAACTCCTAACTTCTAAGGAATTGGACCTTCCAGCATCAGCTGAGCTCCATGACATTATAGCTATCAGACCTAAATACCAGAACAGTTTAATAAAATACTTGAAAACGTGGGGTGCGTGTCTATAAAATTTGAGGGTCTTCCTCGATATCTTTAGGTTTCCATCATTAGATCCTGACTTGGAGACAACGGGATCATATGTAAATTATATCCTTTCAAACAAAAAATGTTTTTTTTTTTTTTCAAATCGGTTCAGGCGTCTTCGAATAATCAAGGAACATACTTAAAAAATCCGACGAATTGGGAATCTCCTCCTTTTTTGGTAGTCGGTCAAAAATAAAACCACCTTCAAAAATCACAATCAACCTTATGTCTGACTTTTTGAACCTTCTTCGATGTGTAATAAATACTTTTTTTTAAAAACACATTAAAATCAGTTCAGCCTAAACGTGAGATAATCACAGCCAAATATATACACATACATACATATAAACTGAGAATCTCCTTTTTTAAGTCCGTCAATATGTGTATAATTAAATACTGTGAGAAACGGTCATGTGAGAAATATGACCAGTATAAACGAGCCTTAGTTTTACATTTTTGTTCGAACGTTTCTCACAGGCATACCAACATGCAACATTTAAATCACTTTATTTAATTATAACCTAAAAATCCGATACTACGAAAGCGTGACCCTGTTGTATCGTTATCACTTTGCTATCAAAATGCTTTGCACTAATAATAAACAAAAATAGTACTTACTTTTTTTGATGTTACTGTGTTTCTCACAGGATTTTTTCACAAGAAATATGGACGACCAAAATAAAATCAACAACACACCAAAACACAGAGGGAGACTGACACTTTTTCTTTTTAATAAATGATGTAACATGTTGCCAGCTATAAAAAATTTTGAGAAGTGGTAGTTTCTATAATTCTACAGGAGTGTAAACAGCGTTTCTCACAAATTGTTTCTCACAGGGCGAAATCTAGGATGCTCTCATAAATAATTTTTATTTTTATTATTTGAAAAGCTAGGTCGTAAAATATCAGTAAAAGAGTAGGCCAGATTATATACGGACCTTTCATAAAATTCTAATTCTAAGCTTCTTAAGAAATTTTGGAAGTTTTGAGCTATTATCGTAACGAGGTAGTGAAATGGACATGTTTCATTTGTATGGAAAAAAAAAATATGTATATTAAATATTATTATTTAAAAAAAAACTATTTGTGTCCGTGTAAAAATGACATCTAATTTTGAATATACATGGTCCAGTGTAATAAAAAAAATAGAAATAAACATGTTAAATGCAATAAACATGGCCACAGTTATGGGTTAAAGGGGGTGGACACGATATTTTTTACTCATGTACATTTATTTTGGCTCAAACCCAGGTATCCTTATGCAACTAACACGTTAATTAATTACACGATGGATGGCTGACTTGGTATAAATTGTTATAAACTTCGCATCATGTTTTTAAAACCCTACTATTAAATAAATTAAGAATTATGCACTGCGAAATCTGAGGTCTCATACCGAGAACGCAGATGGGCGGAGTAGAAGACTTTACCAAGACGCCGGGTTTTTGGTAACTTTTTTGGGAAGCAATGAATGGGTTAAACGATTACTTTTGCAGGTCCATCAACCTTAAATAAAACACATTTTGAACCGGATTTTATAGGGGTTTCGATGTCTTTGCAAACACAGTGGTCACGAGCAACTGACGCGATAAAATCTGATTTAAAAAAAATGTGTTTTATTTAAGTTTGAATAGTGTAAACTTGAGACAATATTACATTTTATTACGCTTAAAATTCAGTAACTTGAAATTTCTCAAATTTATACACAGTAATTTAAATTGAAGTCGCCGTGGCTTGTGGCTCGTGTACATAATATCACACGATATCGCAGGTTAAGCAACGCTCCGCGCGGTCGGTACAAGGATGGGTGACCGCCTATCATTTATTTATACGACGACTTGCGTGCTTCGGAGGGCACATTTAAGCGGTTTTTTATTACATTTCTTAGACAGTTTAAGTGTTTGTGTTGCGAATATCCGTTGCATTCCCGTGCAGCAAGTACTTTGTGGTTATGTGGACAGAGTACTTATGGCTTTTTGGTTAGGTTACTTAATTGGGCAAAAAGGCAAGACGTAAGTATGACATTTTTTTCTTACTTCATTAAATCGTAGTTTTGAATGCTTAATTCCTAACTTTCTTTTTGTTTTTTTTTTTTAATTTTTTTTTAGGAACATCAGCTTAAAAGGATTTGGAGTAAATGGGTCTTTTTAAGAAATTTCAAACTTATTTCTGAAAATAGGTAGAAATAAAATGTTGTTGTTTTGTTGGTTGTGCGAATCATTTAAATTAAATCTTCTATTAAATAAAACTAATTTTAATATTAGTTATTTGTGCTCCTCTTCTAATTAAGGTTTTCAATAGGAGTGATAGCCATACTTCGATAAAATGAATGTTTAAATTAATATCGTATTACTGGATATTTTATTTAATACAACGTTGATACAAGCGAGAGGCATTAAATGAAACCACATATTTTGTGCATCATTATCAGGCTACACAACAAAAATCAGATCAATGTGAGCAATAGTTTAGTCACAGGAAGGTTTTTTAGTTTTTTCTTAGTTTAATTTAAACACTCTGTATCTTCGATCACCTGAACGTAAGTATAGGCATAGTTGTTAAGGGTCATTCACTGCGAAACGACAAAATTCAAGCGAGCGACGTTGCCGCTTTCTTTCGCGCCGACCGGCGCGGGGGGCGTCTCGGCTAAGTAGGTCAAGGACACAATTTTCACTTTGTTTAGTGCGATAACAGGTTGCATCCGGGGTGCACGTTACGCAATTTAGCACAGATTATTGTTGCTCACGCGTCCTATTTTTTCATATTGTCTAAAGTTGTTAAGTTTTTATTGTGATAGGACACCAAACTTCTTATTAGTGATAGTGCTTTTTTATGTTGTGACAGGACACGGAGTTTATTTAGTGTTAGTTTTACTTTAGTGACAGGACACGTAACTAAGTATTTTAGGTTTAGTTTTGTGTGTAGTGTTTAATTATTAAGTACGTAATACATCCACAATGTCATACACGGCGTCAGAATACACTGGGTTTGTGAAAAGTGAAGTGTACGCGACAGACGTGAATACCGTAGAGGAACTTAAGAACCGGATTATTTTAACATTTAATAAATTAAGAAGATTGACAACAAACAGTGACTTTATTGCACGATTACATAACAATATTACTTATACGTCGCTAGAATTTGTGTACAAATGTGAATGGCGGACATTTCGAACAGTTGAAGATTTAATGTGTAGGTAAGTGTAACAATGAATTGTTATTGTTTATTATGTACATTGATCATACCTTCCAACGTTACCTACACCACATGTTTACATTATCATCCACATCAAACCCGGCATAGGTACCTAACCTATTACCGAAGTATTCGCGTACCTTCACTTCATAGTTATTAAAATAGAGTAGATAATTTTTTCTAAAGATAGGCTAGTAGGTACCTACCATCTTAGGCGCTAAGACGAGAAGTGGGATTGTATGACTACTCTTTTCAAATTCAATAAACTTGAAAGGTTTTTACATGTTATTAATATTATAACTAAGTAGAACTTGCAAAATCTAGTGCTTCAAGTGAATTCGACTTTTTCTCATTTTAACTGGCTGGATGAAACCCGGTATGAAATGTAGTTTTAATTTCTTATGACCAAGGAAGAAAATTAACATAAATCTAGGACAAAGCGTAAACAACAATTACTTAGATATGTAAGTAGTTTTATCCTGGTATTCCTAGGGGATCGAAAAAGACGCGGGTAAAATGCTAGAATCCGACCCCGACATACTACGTTAGGTTTAGTTTAAAAGTGACTTGGCAACTTAAATGGAAGAGCATCTGTTTGGCAAATGCGAGATCATGGGTTCATGACCCGTATAGGATAAACTTACGTGTAAGGGACATAGTAGGTACGTACATAGTAGGTACGTACCTACTATGTAGTTATGTTTTAATACATACGTTTTGGTAATGATTGGACACTGAGATATGCATAAGATTTTAATTTTCAAGATACGTTTTAGATTATGACTAGAATCTTTTCGCAACATCATCATCATCCTTATTTAGAACCTTTTACCTTGTTTCCGATGATGGTGGGTAGGTAGGTGTATCGTACGTGCGCGTGGCAGAGTAATTTGATAAAAAGTTGTCTTGAATTTGATGTCTACACTAAATCGGTATTACGTAACTACACTAAGAGTATCATTTTCGATCAATCGAATGAAATTTTCTGATAAAACTAATCTATCTACCTAATAACGAAATTAAGTTTGTAGCGACTGATCCGCAGCTGTTGTCCGTGGTTTTCTAATCATGGTTTTCAATAGGAACGAGTTGAATAGTACCTAAGTCGTTGATGAAATGAACGTAAAGTACTGCTTTGACACACGAGGTGATTCTGAAGCATCCGTGAAACCCTGACTTATGCGATGGGTGATAGTAATAATTTGTTATCGTTCATTGAGTATCGGGAGGGCCGCGGGGCGAGCGCGGCCGGGCGGAGTGCGGGACGGGCGGGAGGGGCTGCTACTAGCCGCCATACTTACGCGGCCGTGGAGGGCACCTGTAGCTGGACTGTTCATTGAGGAGCGCGCGTAGTTTTAATCTAAATACAATTTGCAATATATTGCCGGTTTTTTTTTGAAAAAGTAAAATTGTGAATTTCATTAAAATTCTTTGATAATACGTTTATTTACACATGTCCGAGCAGGAAAAATTATAAAATATTAAAAAAAAATAAAAAAAAATCTTGGTTTTTTTTTACGAGTTATAATTTTTTTTATATTTTTTTTGGGTTAAGGGATGCCCATATAATATAATGTCGAAGTATGTAGCTCGTCTAAAAAATCACCCTGTATAATAATAAATAAATTTATTTATGAAAGCAAACGAAATGGAAAACCACAAATGAAATCAAGAAACAAACATATAATTGAGGTGGGTGCGATCTCACCTTTTTCAATTGATGTTTATATGTCATAGATGATCATTGAAGTTGTCATTATAGGGAATTCGTTTATTCATTATGTCATAATTATTGATCATTGTATTCTAGAAATCTTGTTTATCATGTCATGTCATGAAAGAACCGTAATAGACCTAAAGATGGATTTACGAATCCCGGCACTTAGTCACTGCACAATCACATACATCATCCACACACACCTTTATCAAAGGAATATGCAGAAAGACTATGAAAAATTTGCATTACAGTGTAGATGTTAAACTGGATGAACATGGAAATGTCATGGAAACTCACTGTGAATGTCCAGCAGGTGCTTGAAATAACGCAACTTGCAAACATGTTGTAGTTCTTCTATTGGGCAGAGCATATGGTGTGTGGCAGACAAATATTATTATTTGAGACATGCTAAGGTTACAATGATTTCATGCTCCTAAAAGCATGTATTTTGGCACACCTGTTCGTGCCGAACGATTGCCTCGGAGGAGGAAGTTGCCCGCAATTTTTGAGCCATATCCTGTTCATAATATAAACAAAATCAACTATAATAACAGAGTTAGAAATTTGATTTTAAATTTCCGGAACAGCTCAATGCCTATCAAACAACTGTTTGAACCTACCAATCCCTATGGCTTGGAGTCTGACCATCGCTACACATCAGAAGACCCAAAAGTCAGAGTCCTTAAAGATTTGCTGGTATCAGAAATAACTGATGATCAAATCAAGCAAATTGAAGAAAAAACTAGAGAGCAAAATAATAATGATATTAGGTATAACCAACGTCAGAAGCGACTAACATATAACATAATTTTTATAACATATGTCATTTAAAAGACACTACTATGAAAAGTTATGCCAAACAAATACAACAAAAGAATACATTTCAATCTCGAGCAACAAATCATGGTATTATTAATGAAAAAATTGCATTAAAAAAATATTGTGATACTTATGATCTTTTGGTTGAACCCTGTGGGCTTTTCGTTAGTAAGGAAAGACCGCATATTGCAGCTTCCTCAGATGCACTATTAGGACCAGAAACTATTATTGAAATAAAGTGTCCCTATGCAACTAGATCTCAAAATATTACTCTGTTTAGTGTACCATATTTAAAAGAAGTAAATGGCATTTTAACTTTAAAGGCAAATTCGCCTTATTATTACCAAATTCAAGGGCAGTTGTACTGCACCAATAGGAAATATTGTAAACTTAAAAAAATTTGAAAGTTGTACATGTCTACAGAGCTGAACCATTTATAAAAGAAATGATCTTAAAACTCAACAACTTTTATGAAAATTTCTTTAAAGTAGAACTTTTAAAAAAATATTTAAACCAGTATTTGATTATGATTTTGTATTATTGTTATGTGTAAATTAAAAGTCCCAACTTTATAAGTTTATTTATATTCACAATGTTTTCCCTGAAATTACAAAGCATCATACAAATATAATATATCTTTGACCCTAAAGGTACATAATACTGATCAAGCTCACTTGTAAGAATTTTCTATGTTTTTGTTAAACCTATAAGTCTTTCAATGAGGACTCGTTGACGGACCAGTTTTTGGTCTTGCTTTAATAATAGTCCAGGAATTTGGGACCTTCCCTTTAAAAAAGTGGGAATATTTATTCCAACACCTTTGCCAGCAAACAAATCTTGCATACTGAAGCCCCGGTTTGCCATTATGCTATCTCCTGGTTCACACCTTTCCAAAAGGTTGCTGCGCTCCACTGGCGATCACTTGTCGATCCAGCATATGCTCCAGAACAATAGGTAAACATCCCTCCAGGTGATGAACCATCTAATATTTTAAGGGTATTTTTGTGTTTATATTGATTAAAAGAAGCTTTTTGGGCATCAGGTTGGCTAGGTTTTTGAATAGGAATTTCTGTTCCGTCTATAATTATTCTTGTGGAAGGATAATTATTTTTAAAAGTATTTGGCATATAAAAATTTACTAATTCGCGGCTAGGTGAAATGTCAATAAGGCTTCAAAGATCATAAACAAAAATAATCCAGGTGGTAACCATATTGGAAACCTCTGTTTTGCTGACACCAAACATTTTTCCGAGGTCAAATTCAGGTTTATTTCTTTTCAAGTTCATAAGCAACATTAAAAATTGATCTTCTATAGATAAACCTATTACCCTGCTCCATTTGTACTTTAAATCATAAGCCATGGGCATTAAAGTTGATAATACCAATGAGAATTTCAGGTATTTTTCCCTGTATAATAATTCACTGATTCAGTATCATCTCAGTAATAAGTCTGTAGAAAACATTCTCAAGATGTTTGAGGTCTGTGTTTCTTGAGATTTCATGGAATTGTGATTACTTCTACGGTTTTCATGAGACAGATCTTCCAATGTTGAAATTTCCACATCGTGAGCAACACTTCCATCTCCAGATTCATATGAAGGCAAAATATTTTCAGTACTTTTCAAAGAATGTGCTTTAGGAAACAGGCATTTTCTCAGTTTACGAGCTTTCAACCGTTCTCCTCTGACTGCAGCGAACTTTGAATCTGGTTTGGAATTCCAAGAGAATATAGAAGGCACTGCTGACTTTTTCAAATGTTTGTGTTGATGTTCAACCCCTACAAAACAAAAAACAGAAATATAATAGCACTTTTTCAATTACCTTTAACTGTGAGAAGAGATTATAAATGAAACAAGCTTGATCATGTGGACCAAACCCTTGGACCTAGTGTGTAAATATTTTGCAGAGATTGCCTTTAAAATTATGACAAGTGACAAATAATGCTTTCCCACGGAATAGGGATTTGCGTGGGTAAAAACGCAAGGGAATAGTCTAGCGGTTCATAAATCTATATTATACTAGATATTTCTTAACACGGTTGTGTTTACCTGTATATTTGCTAAGCATTAGATAGTCACTTGCTCTAAAATGATTGCGACATAACCTCGATCCACTTTTATTCACAAAATTTAGACGACGGATCTAAATTTTGTGAATACTTTCAGCCAAATATTTTTGCTTTTTAATCTTTAGGAAATTGGTGGGTACCATTTTCAGAACAATTTGGGACACAACAGTTCGTCATTTTTATATTATTTAAATATTTTCGCAGCTTTTCATACAAAAATCTCTTTGTTTATAGACAGAACTATTACAGCGCCACTTTGACAGTTGCTAACCCCACTAAAGTACGTTACATTACGCACAGATGCTAAAAATATTATTTCTTTTCGACAGGATTTATGCATGATATAAATGGACTATGTAAGTAGTTAGTATCTTTAAAGTAACAATTTGTTTATCTATTTTATTTAGAAATGTATCCCGCATTCATAAACTAAATGTATAGCATAATATTTCGTTGACAGCGTCAAATGGAAATTTGAAGAATCGCGACCCAGGTCACGTGCCGCGATTGACTCAGACGTAAGTTAAGTACATAGTAACAAAACTTTACTTATTTACTAGCTTTATCCCGCAACTTCGTATGCGCTTAACTACCCTTCTCGTGGAAATTTCAGAAACTATACAGCCAGACACCCACTGAAAGAACCTTGATACCAAGTATCACGCCCATGCACTCAAGGAATAAGTTTTTTTCATACAAACTAAAAATCATATATTTCCCGTGCCCGTGGAAATTTTGGGAATTGTTTTCGTAGCACAACCAGTCACTCTTTGAAGAACCTTTCATGCCAAGTATCACATCCGTACACTCAAGGAATAAGATTTTTCATACAAAGTAAAAAGTTCAACCTCTTCCCGTGGGAATTTCGGGAATTCCTTCCATAATACAAACAGACACTTATTGAGGAACCTTTATATCAAGTATCACATCCGTGCACTCAAGGAATTGGATTTTTTCATACAAACTAAAACATCATATATTTCCCGTTTCCGTGGGAATTTCGGGAATTCCTTTCATAAAACAACCAGACACACATTGAAAAATCTTTACACCAAGTTTCACATCGGTGAACTCAAGGAATAAGATTTTTCATACAAACTAAAAAGTCCTATATTTCCCTTTCCCGAGGGAATTTCGGGACTTCCTTCCTAAGTGCACCCCTACATCCCCTAAAAAATGTATATTCCAAATTTCAGCTCTCTACGCCCAGTAGTTACGGCTGTACGTTGTTTGTCAGTCACTCAGTCAGTAACGGAACAGTTTTATATACAGGGTGTCCCGCAACCCCTATATAATACCTTCACGGGTGCATTCTAGTACCCATAAGGATTACAGAAAAAATCGAAATTTATTTTTTAATTTTTGTATGAAAAAAATGTCGAAATTTATTGCTTTCATACAAAAATTTAACAAAAAAAAATCGATTTTTTTATTTTTTTTATTTTTTCTGTAATGCTTATGGGTAATAGAATGCACCCGTGAAGGTATTATATATGGGTTGCGGGACACCCTGTATATTGATAGGCAATGTTAGTGGTGACTGGTGACATATTTTAGATATTGAAGGAGAGCACTCTGTACTTGATTCTGAGCATAATAATTATGTAAATTAAGTACCTACTACTTAATTTTTCAGCAGAATTCCCTATAAATAAATAAAAAGTTTTACTAGGTCGAGGACCGTTCGTGAAGCCGTCTATACCTAACTACCTATCTGTGTTGATAACGCCGTGCGTACGTCTGTACCAGTGTTTTATGCATTGCGTAATGAATTCTATAACTTTAGGTTAAGTTCACTCATTAAATAATTAAAATTGATATTTTATTTAATTTTTTCTCTTTAGTATGACCTCAAACTATCACTCCTTGAATTCCGAAAGTGTACCCAACAGTCACCCTGTATATCCTATGAATTGCTTGGAAATTTCAGTGTTTTATTTGTATATAAAATGTTCGATACAATTTTGCAGTTTACATCGTATTGGATTAATATTGGTATAGTGCTAGAAATATCTTTCCCGCGAATATTAGTAGTTTCATTGATATGTTTTAATGGTCTAAATAACAATTAAGAATAAGAAAATTATTACTTAAAACCGTTATGATAAAAAATATGTGAATAAAATAAATCAATATATTTTCTTTTTCCATAAAATAGTCAAAAGTAAAATAAAAACTTCACTGGTTTTCTAATATGATTTTCATAGGTTACATTAAGTATTGAGTTGATCTTTTATTTACTATCTGATTACTTATTCTTTGGTGGCCGGGCGCTTCCTTGCCCGACAAAATCGAGAAATGCATTAAATAATATTATTAAAAACTAACGCATGAAAAGTAATACCTTCCTCCTTGTTTGTATAGCGACTTATATTTTTGCACCCCCGAAATGAACAGGACAGCATAATTAAGTCTTTATGTAAATATTTTACACAAAATATTCTATGTGAAAGTACAAGCGCTCATTAGAGACTGTCACAAGACTTGTGCATGCACCTCTTTCAGTAATGACAATATTTCGTTAGTTCTTTGTACTGAAAAGGCGCATCTATTGATTTAAATCTTTGCTCTTAATACTTTTTTTATCATTGTAGTAATTGGTTTACTTTGACATCAGTGGATATGTTATGTTGGTGACACGGGTGAATAGTTCCAGCTTGATATCTGTAAAAAATAATAGGTTCATTATTTAACAATACAATTAATGGTTTAATAAAAAAACGATAGATCGATGGATATCTCTTTAAGCTAATTTTATATTTGATATAATAATGATTTACAATTGCAGTCATTTTATTTATACAATTTGGTATCTGTTATTACAGTTTAAAATAGTGCAAAAAAATCTTCTCAATTTGTTTTCGCTTTAGTTTGTTTTATAGTCAGTTACCTTATATGCACCGGGAGCCAAATGCAATATTATTCGTCTATGTTTATCAAGTTTAACTATTAGGTCCATTCATTCCAGATTATAAGGTAAGTACAACCAATGTCACAAATTGTAAGTTTAGTTTTTATAAACTCAATATGGATGGAGTAGAATATGACTTTTGCTCCTGAGAGTACTGTTCAAAATAGGTTTTCCAATGATGATTCTTTATGATCTATGTATGGATTTTCACTCTGTCAGCTACTCGTAGTATACACAAACATCATCCTGTTGGTACATGACACACACTATGGGTGCAGTAAATACCACAACAATTGGGATCAAAGTTATCACTTGCAACAAGCAAATCAGCCAAGCAATACACCTGGAAATATATCTGGAACACTCAAACATAATGTATATTTTTAAATTTTATTACTACATATCCTATCCTATATATTTGTTACTAAATTTTTAAACATATCTATAAGTAATACTTTTTCATTAACAGGCCAAAATCTATGCCGCTGCTCGCAGACGATGTCTTCCCTCCATCAGACGACTAGGTGAAGATGGAAAGGAAAAGGAGCGAAAAGAAAGAACAAACATAAAGGTGCGTTACACAGGTACTAACATTATAACTACCAGTCCATAGTAGAAAGAGGGAGGAAGTAGGTTATCTTCATACAAACGCACCGCGCGCGGCGAGTATGTGCGCGCCATAGTATCTATGCACCGCTGCACGCACACATACACAAAATCTCGCGGTGATATCGAAGCGCCAGTCGGGGCTAACTCCGCACGAGGTTCACGCGCGCGTCACGGCTTTTCGACACCGCGATGACTGATAATCGCAAGAGAAAGTACTGCTGTGCCTTTGGGTGTCTTAATAATACATCTAATATTGCAGGATTATCTCTGTTCAGGTTACCTATTAAACAGGAAAGGTAAGCGAATCACTTCATTCTATCATAGCACTTACTTTTTTTGTTTTTTCTATCAGACAGCTAAGTAGGTACGTAGGTAGGTAGGCCTACTTTCCCACTAGAATGTACTAGGTACTTTTTATCTGTTAAATAATTTGCCGCTATTGCTTTGTTTACGATTAGTCATGCCGATTTTTCCTTTGTTACCGCGGCCGCTTTCTTTGAGTTGATGCGGCACGCGCCGAGGCGCGGCATTTACAAAGGCGGCGGTATCTAAGCGAACGGACTTTACTTACTAGCAGTTATAAAATCGTAATTGACTATTACTTATAAAATAAGAAATTGACTAAGTACTAATTTGTGAATAAGATAAAAAGAGCAAAGTTCGAATCATAACAACAGAACAAAAGTTTGATCATAGTCTAAGAGGCAGGTGTTAGTTTTTTTTTTTGTCGTTTTACGATGTTTTTTATGATATTCTAGTCACTTAATTTTTTTATATTATAGATAACTAAATATTCATAAAATGTGTTTTCCATTTCAGACGCCTTCAGTGGCTGCGCTTAATTGACCGCGAGGATTTGATAAATCAATCTAAATGCACGCATGTTGTTTGTGAAGCCCATTTTTACCCAGAAGACATAATGAAAAATAGCGTTAGAAAAATACTAAAAAAAAATTGTTTGCCGCGTTTAAATTTGTCTAATCTAAAAAAAGTTCACAAAGATACACAAGTGGAAACAACAATTTCATGTAATAATTCTAGTCAAATAGATCAAGAGTCAACAAGTGTTTCAGGGTCAAATGAAATTGATTTAACTATTGCTACTTCATCATGCCAAACGGATGTTAACACCACGAATAACCTAACTCAAACTACTGCTGGTCTTTCTGCAAGTACTCCACGCAAGAGGAAACTAAAATCTGAGTTATTAGAATGTAAAAAGCGTTTACGAACATATGAGTCAGCAAATTCTTCACAAGATATGTTTCATAAATTATGTGATCGTTTTTTATCTAAGGACTTAGCCGAACTTGTTAAAGCTCAAACATACTTAAAATGTGCTAACAAAGGAAACAGATACACTATCGCCTACAAAATGTTTTGCTTAAACTTGTACTACGTCAGCCCACAAGCTTACCGTTTATTAGAAAAAACTCTTTGTCTGCCATGTAGAAGTACGTTAAATAAGTTATATATTCCAATGACTACTCAAATAAACGAAGAAGTAATGACAGCACTAAAGTTAAAAGTAAACAATATGTCGGAGAGAGAAAAACATTGTACTTTAGTGATGGACGCTATGAGTTTAAAAACGAACCTCTTTTATGACATAAAAAACGACAAAATAATAGGCTTCCATGAAGTAGATGGCGTTCAATCGCCGACACCAGCAAAATATGCCTTCGTGGTAATATTGAGAGGTATTTTTGTGAAATGGAGCCAGCCAATTGGCTACGCCTTATTATCAGAATGTTCAAGCGATGCTAATGTATCTAAATGGATTGATAATCTTATAGTAAAACTCTTTGAGATCGGATTAAAAATCAGAGTGTTAGTTTCAGATATGGGACCAGATTTGTTAAAATCTGCTAAAGAAAGAGGGATTTGCGTGAACAAAACTTATTTTACTGTTAATGGTCATAAAATTTATTACATTTTCGACGCACCACATTTGATAAAGTTGGTTCGTAACAACTTGATGGCATATGATTTTCATTTCCAAAATGGCGCTGTTGCAAAATTTTGCCACATAAAAACATTCTATGAGCATGATAAGAAGAAAAGCTTTAGACAAGCTCATAAATTGACTAACAGCCATATTAACCCTACGAACTTCGAAAAAATGAAAGTTCGTTACGCGACGCAACTCTTAAGCAGATCTGTAGCAGCAGGTTTGTCAACATACATAGATTTTAATATGATAGATGAATCAGCAAGGCACACAGTCGAATTAATAATGTTGATGAACGATTTATTTGACGCATTGAATTCATCAAGTCTCCGTGACAGCTATAAGTACAAAAGAGCGTTTTCTGGGCGTAAAGAACAGATCGATTTTTTCAATAAAATGTTGATTTTTTTCCGTACATTAAAAAATTACGAGATCCCCGAACTGGAAAAGACGTCACTCAAAACGTAAAATTTATTCAAGGGTTTCAGATCACAATTCAGTCAATTTTGCACCTGTACGAAGATGTTAAGCAAGAAGGATATCAATACATTCTAACAAGACGTCTTAATCAGGACGTAATTGAGATTTTTTTTGGTAAAATCAGATAAAAAAATGGAAATGCTCTAGAACCGACCAGCAGACAATTTATATCTGCATATCGAAAAATTTTCTTTGCCAATATTACACGTGCTCCGAAAGAAGGCAATTGTACAGAAGATTTGACAGAATTCCTCGTTCACTTAAGTGGTAACAAAAATACGGATAATGACGCTACTGAAATCAATACCGTTCCACCCGGTATCAATATAAACCAACCAGATATATTGCAGCCAAATTGTGTTTTGCGTGATATTAGTTGTTCAGACTATATAGAATTTGATATTCCCGAAAAAAATGCTTTCTTCTATGTATGTGGAGCCTTGTTAAAAAAATGCATGGATCGTCACCAAGATTGCGAACAACTTAAATCGTATTTTAACGCTAATAAGCAAGTTCGCAATTTAAGTGCAGAATCAAGGTACCTTCACCACAAAAATTATTCTAGAGACCAAATTTTGTTAGTAGTTCCACCCGATGACTTTGTAGAAAATATTAAGAGGATGGAGCAGATGTTCCAAAAACCATTTAAAAATGATCACATTAACTGTAAAATTGGTATGTCTATTTATGAACAAATAAAAGATTTACATTTTTCACTGCCCTGCCCATGCTTTCCAAAATTATATTTGCAAAAGTTGTTTATAAGGATGCGGAAATATTACACATTGAAGTTTAATAACAAAGCGTTTCGCAATAGTCGAAACCGAAGAAAGTATTTTTCTGTAGCTAATTTGTAATTTTGTTATGATAATGAATAAATGTGTGATTTGATTCAATAGATATGTTTGTATTATTTATGTTTGTAATTATTAAAAATAAAAACAAATACTTATTGTCTTTTATGTGTACAAACACTCATAAAAAAACTGACTAGTATATAACTAATCAAATAATTTAAACACAAGCTCTTAGTCTATAAATATTTATTAGCCGTTTGGATTGGACGACAACCGAAGCCGACGAAACATCGGTTTATTTTATCCCTTTTTCATAAATAATACTGCTCTGAATCTTTACAAAAATTCTGTAGGAAAACCACTGTTGAACTTGATTGACTAATGATCACTGAATCAGTTATACAGACATGAGTTGTTGTATTTGGCAAGGGCTTTAAACTAATGATCGTGCTCATCACCGCCCCGCGCCGCGCCGCCGCCATCCGTCTGTTGGCCCGTCGCCCTATTTTTGATCGTAAAAAGTTTCATCATCGTTTAGATAAAACTGACCTTACAAACCCAATACCCAGATAATACAAGTAAAAAACACAACTTTCCGACCCTTGCCAATTTATAGACATTGATTGAATTAAAATTTAGCTAAAAGTGACAACCCTGAGACAGTAGGCAATTATATCGCGGATTGGGCCGGAGTTAACCTACTTCCTCCCTCTTTCTACTATGACCAGTCTGTATCTCATTTAGTGGGTGTCAGTTACTATAAAATTTGATTTACAAATATACTTTAGTCTGAAGCCATAGAATTCGACTATTAGGACTTTTAATTACTTTTAGATATTCAAAAACTCGTTGTTGTGTAAGAATTCAGTACTATTTAGTTAAATTTGTTCTTTTACTTACAGATCACGTGCACCAGCTTCTGACAGTGAAGAGCCGTCTAAGAAACGCACTCCGACCCCTCATTATTCGAAGAAGCGGTCACCCATCATCAAGCCGACCACACCAATTCGAGTGACGGCGCAGGATCTCTTTGGAGACGATAGTGATGGTTAGATGTCTGACCACCCCTACTGATTCACCGGCATTACAATCGGTCTTCGTGAATAAACTGGCTAGTGGTCTATCCAAACAGGTATTACCTGACAAGACTGGATCACACTACGTAGAAATAAAAGTTTATCGTTCGGACGATATCGAAAAAATATTGCCGTTTAAAAGTTGGCGACACTCTGTATCGTCACTAAAAATACAAAATGATACCAACAGTGAGTTGTGGCAACATCTAGCCAATGTGATCAAAGCCGCAAGAAAACTCACATTACAGTTGCATTTTAAAATTTTGATAGTGTAGTTTTATAGTTATAGTATAATATTGTAGTTAATAATAAATTGTTATTTTTGTAATCGTTATAATTGTAATAAAACGATTAACATAAATGTGAACTCCATGTAATCATTGTGTCTATAAAATATAACAAACTTAAAATATTCAAAGATCTTTTTTTTACTTACAGTGAACTACAATGACCCCCGAGAGCCAATGAGTGATGACAATGTTATTAAATGTGATAAATGTGATTTAAGATCAAACAGAAAAATAATATCAATATAAATAAATAAATATTTCTGACACTCACACAACGTTATCTAGCCCAAATTAAGTTTCTTAAAGAACTTGTGTTATGGATACTAGATAACTGATATACTTAAGAAATATATAAACATAGGTACATATTGAATAAATACATATTTTTATTAGAATAAACTTATATAAACATATAAACATCCATGACTTGACGACTAATATCTGTGTTCATCACACAAATATCCGTCGCCACCGGGATTCGAACCCAGGACCTCTGGCATAGAAGGCAATGTATGTTACCGCTACACCAGCCGGTCGTCGTTATCATATCATATTACACACTACAAATGACATTACTTAACTAACAGTCAGTTTTTTTAATGCTGCGAATCTATTTTATTTCTACGAGTATTTTTAAAACCCTACATTGTATGTTATCATATTAATAAAAAATTTACGTGTCGTATTAACTTACAGATGTTAGCTGTTGTTAAAAATATACCAGAAAATTTTCGATATTTGAATGCAGCAGAATATTTCAATGGTAGTGAAGATCGCAAAAGGACACCTGCAAATTATTGCATTTTACCTGTTAATCCTGAAGAAAGCGACGCAGACTTAAGTGACGGTGATCCTACTTTTAAAATTCAAGTCCATTAAAGGGTTATTAATCAGTCAAGTTCCAGTAGTTCTTCTTCTACCTCAAGCTCTAGTTCTTTATCGTCTGATAGCTCTAGCGATGAATCTGAGAATGAACAAAATGACAAAGAAAATACTGTACCTGAGGAGACAATACAATTTCAACAAAAACCACAAGCACACAGTTCAACTTCAGCAGCGGTCACAACAACTGTCGCAGTTGTTACTAAAGGTAGAAAACGCACGAGACAACCGGAACACTGGAAACAGAACAAAGCTAAAAAATTGAGGAATTCAGGTAAAACGTATATAAATAGCAAAAATAATATTACTGAAGCTCGTCAACTAAAACCACCATGTAATGATACATGCAGATTGTGATGTAATAACAAAATTGATTCCGTTCAAAGGCAAAGTATTTTTGATACATATTGGAAAATTGGAGATATTCATAACCAAAGATCTTTTATTTTGTCATGTTTAACTAATATTACACCTAGGTATAAATACACAAATGCTTGGGCTCCTACGAATTGCAACAAAGCCTTCCATTTTATCGTTGATGGTAATCCAATTCGTGTATGCAAAACCTTCTTCCTCAATACATTGGATATGTCAGATCGCAGGATTCGTACAATCAAAAGTAAAACTGATGAGTATGGGATTCTGAAGACTGATTTTAGAGGAACTACTGGGAACCGTAAATCAGATGAAGTTCTAATTTCCGATATAAAAGAATTTAAAAGAATTTATTAACTCTATTCCAAGAACGAAAACAAGAGGGTAGTCGAGAAAACAACAAGCAATTCTAGTGTGCTCTTAGATTTTTATTTATTTAATATATTAGTAATACAATTTTATCAAGTTTTATGTGCTGAATCTTTTACAAAACTCACCAGTACTCCATTTCAAACACTATTCTCCTATTATATAAACACTTATCAACATTTCACTGCACTGCTAATCACCTGCCAACTTCATATATCAAAATGGATGTAAACAGCCTGGAAGCTCTTGGAAAGATGTTCGAAGACCGCATGAAGGACTATGAGAGCAGATTAGAGAAGACAGCTGCCTCTGCCCCTCCACATACAGATCTCAGTGTGCTGTCCCGTGAATTTTCGGAATTCAAAGCTTTGATATGGCAAATCTTCTCAGCCATCAAACAGCAAATTGATGTTATTTCTCTTGGGTTAGACAGGCATGAGACCTTTATGAGAAGGAAAATTCTGCTCTTTCATGGAATTCCTGAGAACAAAAGTGAAAACCTTTTAACCATTGTTTTAGATGACCGAATGAAAATTTCTAACATTAAAAAAGAACACTTACAAGTATGTCACCGTTTGGGCGGATCAGTACAAGGTAAAAATAGGCCAATCCTTGTCAAATTTCATAATTATTATCATCGGCAAGAGGTCTGGGATAGTAAAACTTGTTTGAAAGGAACTGGTATTACTATTTCGGAGTTTCTGACGAAAACCAGACAAACAATATTTTCTACATGTCGGTCACATTTCGGGATTCGTAATTGCTGGTCAGCGGATGGGAAAATCGTTGTAATTCTGCCTGACAAATCCCGAAGGAAGATTGAAACCACCAGAGTATTAAACAAGCTATTATCTGAGTTTCCGGCCTCCAAAGAAGATATTGCGCCGCCACCAGTTCAGGAGACAAAAACGACCACAGTATCTCCTAGAAAAACGCGTCGTCGTCATTAAACAGCTGCAAGTATTCATTCAGTATCTCACTACTAGCACCGTACTTCTTAACTTGCTCGGTTTATCATTTTCATTTGTTTAGTGTATAACTTCTAAAATTGTTTTCCTTACTCAATTTATTATGTTACAAATATGTCGGTATTTGTGATTATATTTTTATGAAGCCTGATAGTAAACAAACATTTTAATTGTATCTTGCTTGTAGCTACACACACATGACACTTGACATCTATGACAGATGACATTCGTGTTCGCAGCGTTTAGCTAGTTTTTTTTTTTTTTTATATACATGTTAAGATTTCCTTTCCGATGAAAAAATTGTTTTGTTGGTAACTATTTTCATAGGGTCTCATTTAAAGTTTAAGATTGTTTTTATATTTCTAGTTTACTTACGAGTGGTGAGTTTGCTTTTAGCTAACAGAGTATCTGTTTTAATTTATATTTATTTTATAGTAAGTGTATAATTTATATATCTATATTTATTTCTTAATATCTTTTATGGATAGCATCTTTGATGATCTTGACGACAGTTATTTCTCTTGCTCATCCTCTTCACGTAGTTTCTCAAGTGCAGATAATTCTTCCACGCCCACACTGACTTTGCATGATCAACTCAGTTTAATATCTGACGCAAACCCATCCAATTTAAATATTGTTCACATAAACGCTCAAAGTGTCCCAGCCCACTATTCCGACCTCCTAGCTTCTTTTAGTGTTGCTACTGTGGATGCATTACTAATATCCGAGACCTTTCCAAACCTTCCCTTCCATCCACGCATTACGCTTTACCTGGCTTCGTCCTCATCCGCAATGATAGGATTGGGAAAGGTGGTGGAGGTGTTGCTATATATCTCCGGGCCGATATACCTTATAAGGTCATCAGTACTTCCCCCTCTCAACACTCCGTGAAAGCGGAACATCTTATTATTGAAATAGTTACTCGTCATATTAAGCTACTACTAGGAGTATTTTATAGTCCTAATAACTCTATAGACTATTTCAATAATCTAGATGGAATACTCCACGACCTATGCCCATCCTATAGTCATGTTATTTTCATGGGTGACTTGAACACTTGCATGATAAAAAACAACTCCCGCTCCCAAAAACTCAATTCTATCCTCAACTCCTATAACCTCAACATCTTACCTCTTTCTGCAACCCACCATTTTCCGAATTGTGTCCCCTCCTTAATTGACCTTATGATTGTTTCCAACACCCGTAACGTTGCGGCTCATGGGCAACTTACTGCTTCCTTCTCCTATCACGACCTTATTTTCCTGTCCTACCGTATCCGTATCCCCAGACGCAAACCACGTTTACTACTATTAAGAAACTTCAAAGATCTCGATACGGCAGCCTTACTGCGTGATGCTGAGTCCACTGATTGGAGCACTGTTACATCCAGCTTGACGATCGATGACAAAGTCAATTCTTTCAATAGTGTGGTTCAGCAGCTGTTCGATCGCCACGCTCCACTAAAACCGGTTAAAGTCAAACACAATCCAGCACCTTGGCTAACAGATGGTATAAAAGAAGTAATGGCTAAAAGAGACAAGGCTAAAAGAGCTTTTAAGCGAAGTCCCACTGACTGCAACCATGACAAATTTAAGTCCTTAAGAAATCGTTGCAATCGTTTGTGTCGGGATGCAAAGAGGAAATACTTACTTGGTGGTAGGATCCCTTCTGGGTCCGCCTGGCTAGCGACCACCCTTTATATAAAGTCTGCCGCCAAATGTTACCGCTCCGGCGGTAATGTGTTCCGGCAATATTGTATAAAGAGCCAGTTCCTTCCTAAACCTGTGTGCTTTCATCTTCGACCTCATCGTCACCTACCATCAGGTGAGATTGAGGTCAAACGCGGGTTTAGTCAATTATAAAAAAAAAAAAAAAAAAAAACTTTTACGACTCTCTGGTAAATCGTGGTTCTGCACAAGTCTGGAAATTCCTCAAATCTGTCGGTATAGGCAAATCTCCTAACACATCCCTTAAAGACTTCGATTTGAGCGCTCTGAACAATCATTTCTCCCTACCTCCCGTCATACTAAATCCGAATATTAAAGCTAACACCTTGGATCATCTGTCGAAACTGCACATGACACATTCTCCTTTCTCTTTTACAGCTGTTTCTTCAGATGAAGTCAAGAAATCTGTCCTTTCCATATCTTCAGCTGCGATTGGTGATGACAAATTGTGCTCGAGAATGATCGTTATGATATTACCTTATCTTTTACCTATCCTTACTCATATTTTTAATCACTCTTTATCTTCTGGTACCTTCCCTACCGCCTGGAAACGTGCGCACATTATCCCTTTACCTAAAATCCCTAATCCTACTACCGTAACTCACATCCGCCCTATTTCAATCCTTCCTTTTCTCTCGAAAGTTCTCGAACACATTGTGCATAAACAATTGTCAGCATTCCTTACCTCCAATGAGATCATCACCCCATTCCAATCCGGCTTTCGTCCTGGCCACAGCACTGTTTCAGCTTTAATTCACGTAACTGATGACATTCGCTGGGCCATGGAAAACAAATCCCTTACCTTACTTATCCTTCTCGATTTCAGCAATGCTTTTAACGCTGTTGATTTCGACATCCTACTGGGTATCCTTAAATCCTTAAATGTATTCCCACCGGCATTGACTTGGTTTGAGTCCTACCTTCGTGGTCGCTCGCAGGTGGTCCGCCTTGATGAGAGTTACTCACATTTGTGTAATCTATCTGCAGGTGTGCCGCAGGGTGGTGTCTTATCACCTCTCCTTTTTTCGATCTTCATTAACTCAGTAACCAAAGTCATCTCATCCAAATTCCATCTCTACGCAGATGATCTGCAAATCTACCGCCATTTTGCTGTTTCTGATGTTAATTCTGCTGTAAGGGCAATTAATACAGATTTGTGTCGAATAGGTGACTGGGCGAGGTCTTTCGGTTTTCTCATAAACCCACTAAAATCACAAGCCATGATCATAGGCAGTCGCTATATTCGTGGTTGCCTTGACTTTTCTGTTATTCCTCCAATCATCATGGACAATGTTACGATTGCTTTCACTGACACAGCCAAGAACTTAGGAGTCATTATCGATTCAAATCTTACATGGAACGCGAATGTCAGTGAAATCAGTCGTAAGATTCACTACTCCTTGCACTCTCTAAAGACCTTACAAACGTTTTTACCCTTCAAAACCAAAATTTCCCTTGCCCAGTCGCTTGTTCTGCCCATTCTCGATTACGCCGATGCTTGCTATTTGGATGCCACGGAGGAACTTCTTAACAAATTGGAGCGTCTTCAAAACCTTTGCATTCGTTTCATCTTTGGCTTGAGGAAATTTGATCACGTTTCTGAATATCGCAGGCAACTTCGATGGCTTCCGATTCGGCACCGGCGTAACACTAGGATCCTTTGCCTCCTTTTTAATATCCTTAAAAACCCACTTACTCCTCTCTATTTGCGTGAAAGGTTTTCATACTCTCACTCTCAGGATACGCCATGTAGAGCACATTTGCGTACTCTTTTACATATGCCTTCTCATAAAACCGATTATTATTCCTACTCTTTCTCTGTCCATGCAGTCAGATTGTGGAATTCGTTACCTCATGTAATTCGTGAGTCTAAAACGATATCTATTTTTAAAAAGAAAGTCAAAGATCACTACTATTCGCTACTGTAAGCTATGTTACCCACATTACTATCTATATGATATTAAGATATATAAAATAATGTATGTATATGTATAAAGTATATATAATAATATATATATGTATTGGTATGTATATTAATTCATATGTATGTATATTTAGTACACATTATTATTGCTTTTCAAACCAAACTCTCCAGTCATGGGTCTGCTGTAAGAAATTTCGTAAGAGATAAGCTGTACCTTTGTACTTATTTTTATTCATTGTCTCTTAATTGTAATTGTATCTCAACTGTGTGTACATAAATTCTTAAATAAATAAATAAAAACGATTCCCATTATACACGCCAATCATCAACTCGTGAATTTATTGATGGTAGTAAAACAATAGTTGATCTGTTTAAAGATTTTAAAGAAATACAAAAACAAAACAATAAGCATGCAGGAAAATATTGCACATTTTACAAAGTTTTTACTACCCAATTGAATATTTCATTATTTCGTCCACGAAAAGATCAATGCGACCTATGTTTACAATTCCAAAATTCATCAGCCGAAGAAAAACTTATTCAAGAAAGATATGATTGTCATTTGGAAGAAAAAGCGCTCAGCCGAAGGGAAAAATATAATGATCGTTGTGAAATCAACGACAGTATTAAAGTGATTTTAATTGATCTTCAAGCAGTTCTACAAACACCTAAAGGAGATACCTCAGCTTTCTATTATAAAAGTAAACTTAATAGCTACAATTTCACTATTGCATCTTTAAATAAAAAAGTAGAAGGCAAAATTCAAGATTTTTACAACAACGTACAGTGTTATTTTTGGAGCGAAGTAGATGCAAAAAGAGGTGCCAATGAAATAGGTTCATGTTTATTAAATTATTTTCAAAATATTTGTCACGAATCCTGAGATAATACCGATGAAGGTATTGATCTTGTACTATATTCAGATAATTGTTGCGGGCAAAATAAAAATAAGTTAATTGTTACCGTATATCTATACGCAGTAACACATTTAAATATAGATTCTATTACACACAAATTTTTCATTAAAGGCCGTACGCAAAATGAAGCCGATAATATGTACATAGCCTGATAGAGAAGGAAATAAACAAAAATTTTAAATCTGGACCAATATATTCTCCACACCAATATATATCTATAATAAAAAATTCAAGAAAGTCCGGTTGTAATTTTTTTGTAAATGAGTGCTCTTTTGACGATTTTTATGATTAAAAAAAATTACAAAAAAGTTGGGGTTATAATTTTAATAAAACAACTGATGGAAATACTATAATATGGAATGACATAAAAATTATTCGTGTAACAAATACTAAGCCATTTTCTTTTTTTATCAAAGAATCATACAAACAACAAAACTATTTTGAAGTTTGCGTCCGAAACAAAAGAATTAAAATGTCGCCTTTAGATCAATTAACTCTAGTCAAGGCTTATACAGGCAAACAAAAGTTGAGCGAGAATAAAATAAAGATTTACAAGAGTTAATTTCAAAAAACTTGATACCTACCTAGTTTTTATTCTGATTATTATAATTCAATTCTTAAATTTTTGATAAATATGTTTTTTTGTTACATACCATGTAGAGTCCTTTTAGCTGGTAATTATGTAGGTACTTCAAATAATGTAGAGCTAAGAGTTTTATTAAAGTAGCCTACGAACAATTTAAAAATTAATCGCTTTTGTTTTGTTATTTTTTTAAATAAAAGTTATATAGTTACTAAGTAAAAGTTTAGAGAATCTATGTGTTGAAATATAAAACTAACATTCTGTAAAAATGGTAAAGAAGGCTTTTAGGATCATTAATCAAAACCAATTAAGACTGATTAAGAATATATTGAGACTGAAAACTAAGAATGTGTGTAAAAAAACTAAACTTAAAAAGTCTTGTATAACACAAGTGAAAAATATGTAATAATGTTAAATAATTATGATTAAAAACTTTATTACTGTTACACTAAGTTTAATTTTAATTATTAAGTTTTCATAAGAAATGTTACTTTATGTTGTTTTTTTATTTTCAATAAATGACTGAACTTAAAAAAATCTGAATCATTTTATAATCAAATTTACTTTATTCCTAATATGTACAATAAAGTATACACAATATATTTATTAAAATGGCTTAAAATATATTAATTCTTTATACTTTTAATCAACCACATTTTAATAAAAAGAGACTTAAAACTCCATAAACTATTTTGACAGCTTGTAATAAATAAAATTAATAATTTATAATGAAAAAAAATATGTACTGAACTTTACACTTTGTTTCTTATACTATTATAAAAGCCAAATTCGAATGAGAAAGTAAAGAGATTGTGACATTTAATAGCAGAATAAACACAACAAGTCAAATTGCAAATAGTTTTTTGCCATTTACGACAAAAGTGTTTTTTTGGATTCGGTCACTTTAATACTAAGCGAGCGACGTGTCGTACCAGCTCTCAGTGAGATCAATAAAGATTTTTTAAGAAGTTTAGGATTTGAACTATGAGTATCTTGCGAAATAATGAAGCACCACAACTCTATTGAGGGTTATGAAATACATTCCTATACTCCGTACCTTTATGAGCAGTTTACCAGATTCTCAATTTACCAGATTCTTAATTGACCAGATTCTCAGTATACCAGATTCGCAACTAACCAGAAGTACAATTAAAAACAAAAATACTGATAAACTATAATTTGTTAACTATAAAAATAGGGTCGGTAGTCCAGGACAAAAAAATTGAAAAAAAAAATATATATCAAGGTATTCTGAAGATGACTATTTTTCTTTTATTTAATAAATTATTGATTATACCTACTCTTTAAAACGTGATAGTGAAATTAATTTTCAAATAAATAAAAGAATATAAAAGGTATATGAAAACGTTTAATTTTTTTAATTAGAGAGGGTGATACGTGAATGTGACGTCATAGTTATGTATCGCCAACTTCTGTACATAATTCCGTCTTGTGAGAAAGAGAGGTAATTTTGAAGACTAATAACTTTTCGAACTTTGAACTGATTGTCATTTAGATTTCAGTTTTTGGTATAGATTTTAACACTATTTTTATAATTTATGACAGAGTTTAGCAAATTCAATATCAGTCAACTACACAATTTTGGTGGTAGCCCAGTACACAAAATATTAACAAAAATTAATATTTTGGTGGTTGTTCCGGACAGTAAAATGGAAAAAAAATCGGTAGTGGGTTATTCGTTTTTATAACTCAAAGAAACTAAATTTCTTAAACATTCAATCACGCTTATTTTGTTCTGTAAGCAATCGGCAATAATACTATTTATTTTTTTATCTTTTTCCAAAATTGTTTTATTTCTCTTTTTCTCTCTGTAATGCAAATTATTTTTATCAATTTTAATGTCCTGGATTTCTGCTTCTCTTTTTAATATTATAATACATTTAAGCAATGATGGTTTTGTTGTTATTTTAGTGTTCAGGCGTCGATGCCATCCTTCTAACGCATTTGTTGTTCTACTCTTCTCCCCATAACAGCTGAAAACATCACTAGTTATTTTGTTAAGCCACTGATCATTAAAATAGGTTTTAAACTTTTCGAAACTCTCACAGTCGTTATTTGGTGCCATTTCGCAAATGCTCAGATAACCTTCAGGAATCAATATCGGTGGTAATAAAGGTAACAGAGTGGAGTAGTGTGTAATTTTTTTACCCCTAGCCGTGTCGACAAAACCAATTTTTTTGCTCAATCTCCATACGGCGTTTTGAAAGTGGTAGTAGCACCCTTTTATAATCGCGTCGGGGAATATTTCCTTCACAGCTTCCATCGCCGCAATTTCATAGTCACATTTATAAACATTGATATCGAGTTTAAATTGTTCCTTGAGTATAGAAAAAAAACGTTTGTATGTATTTTTGCTTTTGTCAGGAAGAAACGCGTAAACTATTGGCACAAAATTAATTTCATCCTCATTATGTGATATGTCTGCATGTAAAGTATAAATCTGGTAAAATGGCTTAGGCGCTGCTCTGAAAGTGCCGTCTCCATAGAGCTTCCTAACAGATGTCAGCTTTGTTTTTGCTAGTGGACTGCAAAACATAATAATTTTGTTTTCCATTCCATCATCGAACATAAAAAAATCTTGCACAATATGATCTGGTAATTTCACATCTTTAGTTTTTAACGCCACACCTCGGCCTATTTTCAAATATTTCGCTCTAGCTCTATAAAGAGTGTCCTTCTTTGCCGCAAATGTTGGTATATTGTGGCCCTCGATTTGATACTTTGAAGTACTAAAAGAATTTTCAAAATTTTTTTGCACTGAGTTTAAGTTCCTGCAAACTTCTTTTTTACAGTCTGCCATAATTATATCAACTGTATTTCGAACCTGGTTTTTAGGGCAAGAATGCCGTGGGTATCTTATAATTAAATTATGTGCATCCAAGGTAATGGAAGTATTACACTCTTTTTGATGGCAACATCTCCAGTTGGTTGAACCAGATTTATTTTTTAATGCAAAATTATATTTATAGCCCGCGTGTAGTAATACCGGCTTTCCTCTTTCGCTTTCTATAAATTTTAATTCGTCGTCCATACTCAAATCTGCACGCACTGTTTTTATAAATTTCACAAATTCACTCTAAAAAACAATTAGGTACTATTGAAGAATGTTGGATGACTAAATAAAATAGGCACACTAAGTCTGATTGTTAGTTTTTATTATGTTCACACTTCACATCAACTTTCTTAATTTTAATTATTTTACACTTGCATTGCATTCGATCGACGCCATTTTCTACATACCAAAGAGAAGATAGATATATAAAGTTCCTACACACAATCATGTCATTTAACACCCCCTCTCAATTTCAAGTTTAAAACCCTTTTCCTTCTTTTTTTTTTTTTATTACACCCAAATAAAATTTACTGAAAAAACTTGAAATTGTCCAAATAAAAACTCTATACATATGGCAACCCCGTATCTGTCAAACGCACTGATTGATACGATTGATACAATTTACAAAACATAACCTCAATACACAAACCAAAACAAAACATGACTAACCTAAAAAAAAAACTATTCTAAATTAAACAATTTAACACAAAAGTAATTAAATTTCTCAAAACACAAAGCTTTTGTCATGATATCTGCAACATTTTCACTACTTCTCACATAATCCACAGATATCAATTTTTTAATTACAATATCTTTAACAAAATGAACTTTAATGTCAATATGTTTCGATCTTTTAGTGTTTTCATAATTACTCATCATTTTTAATGCACTTTGATTATCACATAACATAACTGCACTACACTTTTCTTGAAATTCACTAGTTAGTCCTTTTATATACAGCAGTTCAGCCCCACATATAGCGGCTGCAACATATTCAGCTTCAGCAGTCGACAGTGCCACTAGACACTGCTTCTTTGAAGCCCATGAGATAAGATTGTCTCCATGATAGACAACCAAGCCAGTAGTGCTTTTGCGGTCCATCCGATCACCAGCCCAGTCTGCATCTGTGTAAGCTAAAATTTTAGGATTAGAATGTTCTCTCTTCTTATATATCAGACTTTTCTCCATGGTTCCTCGTAAGTATCTAAGTATTCTTTTTCCTGCTTTCCATGCACTTTCACTAGGACTATCTAGATATCTACTTAGGTAAGATGTTGAGTAAGTAATATCTGGTCTGGTCATCATTGCCAAGAAGTTCAGAGAACCAATTAATTCTCTGTATGGTAAGTTCTCTTTACTTTCTCCTTCACACTTAAAATTTACTTCCATTGGTGTTTTAGATTCCTTACATTCTGTCATATTATATCTTAGTAAAAGTTTTTTAATAAAATCTTTTTGCGAGAGCTCTAGTGTATTTTTATTTCTCTTTATTTCTATTCCCAAGTAGGTACTTATTTCTCCAAGATCCTTTGCCTTGAACTCCTTTTCTAATTCTTTTACTACTCTTTCTATATTTTCTTTATCTCCAATTAATAGAATATCATCTACAAATAGAATAAGCCATATATTTATTCCCTTGTACAAACAGACATCATATTTTGATCTTTGTAAATTCAGTTTATCACAGAATGAGTTAAATTTCATATTCCAACATTTAGGTGCTTCCTTCAAACCATACAAAGCCTTTTGTAATTTTAGTACTTTATTGTCTTTGCTTGTATCTATTCCTTGTGGCCTTTTAATATATATTTCCATATCCAATTCTCCGTTTAAAAATGCTGAAGGTATGTCTAATTGTCTAATTTCCCAGTCATTCTGTAAAGCTTGTGATAAACCAAGTCTTACTGTTGAGATTTTTGCCACTGGTGAATATACATAGTCTTGACATTGTTGTTGAAATCCACGAGCAACAAGTCTTGCCTTCCTAGTTCCATCCGATTTTGTTTTAAATACCCACTTAGTATCTATAGCTTTTATGCCAGTTGGCAGATCTGCTTCTATCCATGTCTGTTGTTCTTTCAAAGCATGCAATTCCTTGTCGATTGCATCTTTCCACCCATCTTTTATTGCTTCATCGTATGAAGTTGGGTCTTCCCCCTCTGTCACCAAATTCCCAAACACATAATCTTTGTGCCAATTAGGTTTCTTAACTTTTCTCGTTTTTCTTTTTGTTCTTTTCCCATCAATTTGTAAATTTTCTCCTCCAAGTTCTTCATCTTCATCTAAATATTCAACATCAAAAAAATTATCATCACTATTATTTTCCTGTTCTAATGTACTATTTTCCTCCAGTTTTTGAGTTTCTATTTGCATTTCATTTCCTACATCATCTTCTACATTAATTACATCTCCACCTTGTATACTGACTTCCCCATCTTGTATATTAACTTCCCCATCTTGTATATTAACTTCCCCATCTTGTATATTAACTTCCCCATCTTGTATATTGACTTCCCCTTCTTTATACTCCAGTGAAATTACTCTAGAGATACTTTCCATTTTATTTGTGCATATGATGTCCCTTTTGACATCAACAAATCTCCTCTTTGGATAGTAAATTCTGAATCCTTTTCTATTCTCATACCCAACAAAAACTCCTCTTTCTCCTTTTGCATCCCATTTAAGTCTTCTTTGTCTTGGTATATGCACATATACATCTGATCCAAACACTTTGTCTAGGGTTTTTATATCAAATTCTTTTCTTTCAAAGACCTCATAAGGTGTCTTTCCTTCCATGTTACATCTGCTAGTTCTATTTAAAATGTACACAGTCATATTTATAGCTTCCGCCCATAACATTTTTTCCATATTGTTCTCATGTAGCATGGTCCTTGCAGCCTCTACTAAAGTCCTCATATCCCTTTCTGCTTTTCCATTCTGTTCCGGAGTGTATGCTACACAAGTTTGGTGCCAAATTCCCCGTTCTTCAAGCACATCTTTTACCTTTTTATTTATAAATTCTTTTCCATTATCTGTACGTAATACTTTTATTTTACTCTCTGTTTGTCTTTCAATGAATGCAATAAATTTATTAATCTTCTCTGAAACTTCAGTTTTCTGTTTAAGAAAATATACCCATCTATAGTTTGAGTAGTCATCTTTTAATAAAAGAAAGTATCGTGCTCCACCCAAGGATTCCACTTCCATGGGCCCACATAAATCACTGTGAATCAACTCTAATACTCTGTTGGTTTTCGACTTGCTTGAGGTAAATGGCAGTCTGTGAATTTTTCCTTTTAAACACTCCATACATTTTTCATTAGATCTTTCTTGAAACTCAATATTCTTGTTCTTTAAGATTTCTTTAACATAATTAAAATTTTGATGACATAGTCTTTTATGCCATTCAGTAAGTGATACCAAACCAACTTCATTTTCTCTTATATTCTTGCCACATTTTAAATCCAATATATAAAAATTTCCTCTTCTTTCAGCAACTGCCATCACTGTATTCCCTTTGGCAAATTGACATTGATCTCCTTTTATATTTACTTTATAACCCTTCTTAATAGCACAAGGCAATGAAAATAAATTAAGTTTTAATTCTGGTACATATAAAACTTCAAGCAAGGTAGTATTTATGAAGGTTCTACCACTAAAAGTTTTTGTTTCAAGTTTTCCAATCCCTTCTATCTTTAATTTTCTTCCATCGCCTATGACTACATATCTATCAATCACATTCTGGTATTGTGACAATATTTCCCGGTGTGAAGTCATGTGTGAACTTGCTCCACTATCCACTATCCATTCATCTAAACTTATTTCCTCACCACTACATAAAGCTGTAGTTATAAATGCATTATTTTGCTTTTTACACTTCTGAAAGTTCTGTTGAATCTTAGAATTTTTAAAACAATTTTCCTTTAAATGCCCAATCTTCCCACATATGAAACACTTTCTTGTTTCTTTTAATGATTTACATTCTGAACTCAAATGCCCCATTTTGCCACATTTAAAACAATTGATTTTCTGTTTATTTCCTGTTTTCTTTGTAAATAAAGCCACATTATCACTTTCTTCATTTCTAGCTTTTATTCTTTGTTCCTCAACAAGTAATCTTGAAATTAAGTTATCATAAGTTTGGTTATTCATATCTACCGACTCCCATGCTGTTGCAAAATGTGCATATTGTTCAGGTAGTGACATTAATACCTTCGTTATTATAAACTTCTCTGAAATTTCCTCTCCGGCTTGTTTCAATTGACTTTTCATTTCTTGTATTCTAGCCAGAAATTCAGACATTTCCCCGCCTTGGAATTTCAGCTGATAAAACCGTTGTTGAAGTAAATGTACACTTGTGTTTGATTGTATTTCATAGACACTGAGAAGTTTTCGCCACATCTCATTCGAAGTTTCACATGTTAACACGTGTATCATTGTACTTTCACTTAACCTTGAAACTATAATATTCTGCGCTTTCGCATCCATTTTAAACCATTCATCTTTGTTTTTATCGTTTATAGTTTCAGTTCCAACAACCACGCCGTAAAGTTCTAACCCTCTCAATGCCACTGCTGTTTGAAACTTCCAAACATTCCAGTTTCTCTGGCCCTCCAATTTTAAAGTTGATGTTCCCTGCTGATCCATTTTGACTCCCTGTATCAGCTTTTTACTGCCTCCCTCCACGTTGTAGACGATTCTTGCGACGATTCGTTTGCTTTGACCACGCCAACCCTGACGCCGCCTCAGACCCAAACTTTTCCCACCGACGCCCCTTCGACACGAACGCTTCTTCACCAACAATCAGTTATGTACCTCCTGGGCCCATAACCTGTTGGATGACTAAATAAAATAGGCACACTAAGTCTGATTGTTAGTTTTTATTATGTTCACACTTCACATCAACTTTCTTAATTTTAATTATTTCACACTTGCATTGCATTCGATCGACGCCATTTTCTACACACCAAAAAGAAGATAGATATATAAAGTTCCTACACACAATCATGTCATTTAACAAAGAATACTATAAATTGACAAATTAATGCATTTAAATTGACAGTGTCATATTAAAAATCTTCATACAGCCAGATACATTATTTATGATTCATGTTACGTAAGCAACCTCCATAGATGAACTAAATAAAGTTTCAGCTACATCATACATATTATTCTGTTTGAGATGCATTATGGGCATATTGTTGCTTATCACCGGGATACGCATTTCCTGCTTGATAGTACAAAATCTGGTTAGTTGCGAATCTGGTAAGCTGAGAATCTGGTTAATTAAGAATCTGGTAAATTGAGAATCTGGTAAACTGCTCATAAAGGACTCCGTACACCAATAGCTTCAAAGAAAATGATGAAATAAGAATACCGAGCAACCAACAAGACGTTTATCTACTACCTGCGGGAAGTTCAATTTGCATGGAAGGATCTTTAGAAGTAGGTACATTCAAAAGATTATGTTGGAAAGCTTTTAAAAAAAGAGTGTAGGTATATTTAACAATAACCCTATACCGTTTCTTTTTCATGATATAAGATATGAGATAAACGAAGTCGAAATTGATCGTATAAGACATGTCGGTATCACTTCTACAATCAAATCTTATGCTTCAATGAATGATGGAGAAAGTAAACATGCTCTGTGGGCATGGAACTTAAATGGAAAAAAATCTGTAAATGGTCGTTTTAATGTAATATTACCGCTTAGTAAACTATTAGGATTTGCTGAAGACTACAGCAAAATCATATTATACTGTAAGCATGAATTAATTTTAACGAGATGTAAGTCTAATAGTGATGCTCTCATTGTTGACAATAATGATCAAGTATCAGTAAATATTGAGAGAATTCAATGGCGTGTACCTCACATTAAAGTGTCCGACTGAGAAAGATTACTAGATACTGTTGAAACAATCAGAAAAAGATAAGCCGATACAAATAGCATTTCGAAACTGGGATACATATGAATATCCTCTTTTACCTAAAACGAAAAAACATTCATGGTCTATTTAAACTGCATCCCAACTTGAGAAACCTCGATATTTATTTATTTATTTTAGGAAGACAATCAGTTAATTACAATAGTATAGAACACGAATTACTAATGTGATAACAAGTAAAAAACATAATTAAGCATACAAAAAAATAATACAAAAATCATTATTGAACCGTAAGTTATACAAGACCATAGATAAAGTCTTAATTCTAAAACAACACTTGATTTCTATCACTATATTTGTAATATACTTCATTAATACATACACTATCAAAAACATTACAGTGAAATGCCAAATATCAGTTCATTGAGAATACTAACCTAATGTTTATTAAATAATAAACTAGAGCTAAACGTTTTGTGGAAAAGACATAATCATGTTGGCCTGTTTATGTTAAAAAAGGTATTTGATAATTGCCTCTTTGTAGATGCAATCGTGGTACTAAAGAGATCAATACTCGCATTATTCTGCCTATTCAGATTATTAAAAGTTTGTGATGCACGGTACAAGTAGGTATTCTGGCGGTAGTTGGTATCAACGGACGGAAGATAAAATAGGGTACTGTTGCGGAATGTTCTAGTTGGTACATAAAATAATATTCTTTTTGATAGATCAGGACAATCTACATTTGAATTGAGAATCTTTGTGAGGTAAATTATATCAGCAATTTTACGCCGAGCCTCCAGGGGCAAGATGTGATGTTTAGCGCATCGTTTTAAATAATCATTTTCTTTAGACAAACAGCGAAAGTTAATGAAACGGAGAAACTTACGTTGTACTCGTTCGATCCGCTCGATATGAACTCTGTACATAGGGTTCCATATCTGTGAAGCATATTCTAAATGAGAGCGAACATAAGCGGTATAAAGGATTTTGAAAGTTTTTATATTTTTAAAATCTTTTGCCGACCTCAAGATGAATCCCAGTGACTTAAGAGCTTTTTTTACTATTGCTGAGGTATGACTCTGGAACATAACTTTAGAGCCATGCCAAACACCCAAATCTTTAATTTCAGAGACACGGTTAAGTGGCTGATTGTTTAACTTATAATTAAATGAGATAGGATTATTTTTACGGCTAAAGGTAAGGATTGCACATTTGTTGACATTGAGGTCTAGTTTAAATTTTGAACAATAACTAACAAGCCTGTCAAGGTCCTGTTGTAATAGATGACAATCGTCCGAATTTTCAATACATTTTAGTATTTTCATGTCATCAGCGAAGCTAATTGAGGTCGAATTTACAAAACAACAATCTATATCAGACACAAAAATTAAAAATAATAACGGCCCGAGCAATGACCCCTGGGGAACGCCGCTGGGAGCTGTCATCCACTTGGACATATAATTTTCCAAAACTACAGCCTGAGACCTGTTAGTGATGTATGATGAAAACCACCTCAGAAGGTCACCCCTAATGCCGGCATTTTGTAACTTGTCAATTAGGATGAGATGATCTATCCTATCAAAACATTTTTTATAATCAGTGTAAATTATGTCAACTTGATTGCGCTTGTGCATTGACTCTGAAACAAATTCATTCATAAGTAAAAGATTACTCAAAGTGGACCTCCCCCTAACAAACCCATGTTGTGAGGGTGGCAACGAGCTCTTAAGTGAAGCGTATAAATGTTCATAAACAGTCTTTTCCAATGTTTTGGCGATAACACATAACTTGGATATAGGACGATAGTTAAGAACTGAGTTTTTATCCCCGTTTTTGAAAATAGGAGTAATAAAGGCCTTCTTCCATATCGCTGGTACCGAGCCCTCTTTAATGGATTTATTAAAAATAATCTCGAGCGGTACAGATAGCTGGTCAGCGCATTCAATTAATAATATAGGCGTAATAGCATCAGGACCAGCTGATTTAAATTTGTCTAACTTCTGTAGTTTAGACCTGATTGAAGATCTAGTAATATAAAATGTATTAATATCACAATCTATTGTAGATTTATACTGATTAGAATCATAAGTATTAGTGGAAAATAAGTCTGGGTGTAGAAATTGAGCATGAAAAAAATCAGCAAAGAAGTTGCAAATATCGGCCCCTGTATTAGCAGTATTATTATTATACGTCATACTTTTTGGTATGGAAGTTTTTTTTGATTTATAAAAGCTCCAAAATGCCTTAGGGTTCGATTTAATTGAGTTTTCCACACTTTGAATATAACATTTATAGCATTCTCTCTCAAGCAACTCTGCTCGATTCCGTAGTTTTACCATCGATTGTTTATCAGACAATTGACCATACTTTTTAAACTTTCGAAAATACTTATATTTCTCCTTGAGAATCTTTATGAGAGCTGCACAAAACCAAGGAGGAAAACTTTTCTTTCGAATGTATTTTTTAGGAACATACTTATCACAAAGCCTATACGAGTACAGCGTTTCATAAAAGAAACCAACCGACTCCTCAACAATCATACAATGTAATTTATTTTCTCAGTCAATACTTTCTAAGTCATTTTTAAACATGCAGAAGTCCGCTCGATAGAAGCAGAACTTCATTCTTGGTGCAGGTTTTAAGCATTCCGTGGGCTCTAAACAATCGATAAAAACACTGAATGCATTATGATATGGGTCTAAAGGTACTAAAGGACTCGAGTTATTGTCAATAGAAACATCCAAATTACTTAATGCCAAGTCAAGTATTCTGCCGTGTTGGTTGGTTACATGGTTGTATTGATTAAGGTTTAATAGGTTTAATGTGTCGATAAGGTCAATTTCATTATTACAAAGAGAGTCCAGGTTGCTTGGGTCTAAGTACTTACCGTCTGGCGATGAGCACCAATTAATTGAACTCATATTGAAGTCTCCAACTATTAAAAAATGATCATTAGGATTTGCAATAGTAATTTGTTGTAACTTCAACAAAAAGTTCGTCAGTTGATGGGAGAAATTGAGACCCATGTTTTCATTACACAAATAAATGACACAAACATGAAGCAATCTCTTGCCTACCTGAATAGAAACCCATAGATCCTCAGCAGTCGAGCACCAATCGGAGCGAGAAAGTGCACAAAGTTCCTTTCGAATCGCAATCAAAACACCGCCACCTCTAGTCTGCCCTGTGACGTCATACCTGCGATCGCGTAGCCATACACTATACCTATCATCGAAGATCTCCGAGTCTGATATGTATTCATTGAGCCAGGTCTCAGTTAATGCTATCAAATCATAGTTATCTAATGCAAGGTTACGATAAAAACCCGACGTTTTTGTTCTCAGGCCACGAACGTTTTGATAGTAACCGGTTAAATTAGTAGGCATTTCTGAGAACACCAATAACATACATAAATACTAATTAAAATGTTTCTTTTAACAGCAACAGTGTCCTTATAAGAACAATGTTTGTAACGACGAGGACGAAACATATGTAAGGTACTTTTAATGAAAGAGACGGATACGAGAAACGGAGCTATACAATTATTCGAAAGAAGCGAACGCGGCGGCGAATGAATGCGAGCACTAAAACGATAGTTCCACGATTAGTTTGCTTAGGCAGGTGATCTTGTATTGCGTTAATGTGATAATAGAATGTAAACATCGTATGATAGAGTAAATGTATTATTGAAGTATTTTCAGAACAAATAGGCTGTATTTTCAGAACAGTGTTGGCAGTTTTATAGCTAAAGTGAGATACATAACGAAGGCTAAGCCATAAAGAAATATAAATAAGTACATAGGTTATGGTTAAGAATATTATAAGTAGCGTTTTAAATAAACTATTTTTGGTTATAAGTTAACAAATACGAGAACAAGAAAAAATACAGTTTTTAATAAATGGATAGCAATGGGCCCCTCGTAGGTGCGTAAGCAATTTATATATAATGTACAGTTTAGGTATGGGCTTTGAAATGTTTAAATAACAATAGATTAGGCAATTTTGTTTAAATCCTGCTCTTTTAAAATAATAAATACAGGTGAGGTATCGTTCTTACGTACATGGATCTTTCCGTACTTTACCCATATATAAGCATAACCCCTATCTTTCACTAAGGACCTTGTTTTTGTGAGTAACTTCTTATGCTCCGGCGTCAGGTGATCGTTTATGAAAATACGTTGGTTGTTGCCTTCGAAGCCGATCTCCCTTGCTTCCAGAGACTTCCGCGCACGCGCTGCAGCCACGAACTCCTCTTTGACGTAGCGATTCAAAAAACTTATTATTATAGCCTTTTCTTTGGTGTTGTACATGGGAACACGAGATATATAATTGATCTGCGACTTTGGGAACACGTAGTTCACAGCCTTACCAAGTGAATCGGCGATTGTAAACAGATTTTCGTTGGGCTTTAGTGGTACTCCTTTTACTTCGACATTATTTAATCTTGACCACTGATCTTTTATCTCGAGTTCAGAAGCGATGTTGAAAAGGTTTGAACTTTCTTAACATTTAATATTTCGCTCTCTAGGTTAGAAACCCGAACTGTTAAATTATTTAAACATGCACTGTTGTACTCGCAGGATTCTTTTAAGGAGGTAATTTCGGATTTTATACACTTCACATCCTCAATTAGACTGGGAACTGCAGATATTATTTTTTTCATTTCACGAACTTCTTTAAGGATAGTCTGCCAGGTGTCTGGTTCTCCTACAGAGCCACAAGGAAGCTCAGTTTCAGATGGACTAGGGGTTCGTTTGCATTTGAGGCATTTCCATTGCGCATGCCGATCTGTTCCAACGTTTCGAAAGCCTCGTTCTGTTATACCGGCGCAGCCATAGTCATAGAAACCTTTGCAGTCACAACACTGCGCTCCATCGTTAGAGTTTAGGTTGCAGGACGCACACTTATTCATATTTTTAAAATTGATTGTTTCGCAAGCAATAGACACGCACGCTAGCGACGATCGCTTACGGTCGACTGACGACTTTTTCAAATCAGGGATGTTGCAGATGCCGATTTTTTCACATCCGCGGATGCGGATGCGGAGTTTTGCAGGCTCACATCCGCGGATGCAGATGCGGATGCGGATGTTTAAGATATTATGTAAATAAAGTCTATTAATGAAGAATTAAAACAATGATAACGTAATTATTAACATTTTTATTGTAATCAAACATAAGTACTTATTTTTATGTTAACTAAAAGTAATGTATAATGTAATAATTTTTTTAAACTTCACCCACTGGTGTTTATATTAGTAATTGAAATTAAAAATAGGAGCATTATACTTGATAAAGAGTAGTATTGCCGCCTTTTCTGATTCAAGTCTGTTACGCAGAGGTTCGTAAATTAAACCCGCGCTACTGAATAGTTGTTCGCTAGGAACACTGCCCGGTGGAGCAGATAAAAATCTTCGTACTATCGGCGATAATACCTTAAATTCCCCTCGATGTACACTCCACCAGTTTAAAGGATTTTCATTCACATTTATTCTTTTTTTAGTACGGTAAGCAAGTAACTCCTTTTTGAATACAGCTTCAATGCTACCATTTTCTGGCTCATCTTGACTCTCGTCTTCACTCGACGAATCTAGCATCATAGCCAGGTCGTTTTGTAAGCATGGCTTTTTGTTGAAACCTGAAGTCTCTGGCCCTAGTTGTTCCATATCATTTTCCGTGCAATTAGTTATTTTAGCCCTTTTGGTATTGGTATTAAGATTCTTAATTGGTAAAAGAGATCCAAAATTGTCATTCTCATTATTTATCATTTTTATAATGTCATCTTTAATCTTTTCTTCAGTCACCGGTGTGAAAAATTTGTGCTTATAGCGAGGATCTAAGTAGGTGGCGATGGTATATAAATTGTTTTCTCCCAAGCTGGAAAACTTTGTTGAAAGTTCGTTTTTCAAAGTCGTAACAGCCTGACGAATCGGATCAAACTCTTGTGATCTTGTTAAATAGTCATCAACTTTTTTTTCAAGCATTTGTATTATCGGTATCACAGATGAAATATGAGCACAAGAGCTGCTCAGTTTCCGCGTTGCTTCCTCAAAAGGACCCAGTAATTGAAAACTTGAATGATTTTCCATTCTTCTGGTAGAATAGGGTCAATTTCATTATCATTCATGTAAAGACTCAAAGCATCCTTAACCTTTGAAAAACGCTCGAACATGTAGAATGTACTGTTCCATCGCGTTACACAATCTTGAAACACTTTCAGGTGCGGTTGATTCAGTCTGTCCTGAATTGATTGCAGTTGTTTCTGGGCAATGGTAGAGTGATTGAAATGGGTCGAAATTTTCTTACATTTTTGTTTTAGTATTTTTATGTTTTCTTGTGAACCTAAACAACTACGGATAGCTAGTTGCATCTTGTGAACAGTACCTACAGTCTATATCATTTAATGCTGCTAATCGCCCGGCTCGTTTCATATTAGACCCTTCATCTCTGATTTGGCAATGCAGTTGTTCTTTTTTGATATTCCATTCAGAAAGCATGTTACTGAATTTTTCAGCAATTATGTCACCAGTGTGACGGCCGTCAAATGTCTCACATTTCAATATTATCGATGATCTATCAAAGTTTTCTGCAATTCCATGACAAGTCAGGCTTAGCAAAGAAGCGTTTGAGCTTGGATCCAACCAAATGTCAGACGTAAACGACATGTTATCAAAAGGGGTCTGAAAATTTTTGGTGCACCTCCTGTCCGCCGTTTTGATTTTTTTTCGATTTTGCGTCGCACTATAAAACTTGTATATTTCGATTGCTGACATACAGACGAGCAAAAAATGTTATATAACATATGGGTCTAAAACGTCACGTTTTAGAGATAATATGGAAAACAGTTTTGCTAAATAATTCCAATTTTTCATATATTTAATCGTTGAAATACCTCTCAGAATGTATCAAATTAGCATGAATGTTTGTAGAATTATCTTGCAAATTAGTTAAGAGTAAAAATAACTGATTTTTACACCTACCTATCTAAAACTTGACAATGCCATATTAACTCGGCAAAGCCGGCGCTGTAGGTACGTACCTAACTATATTATTCTAGTAACTTACAAGAAGTAATGACACAGATTACTAAAGAGTTACTACGTGTAATGATATGATTAAGAGTTTTCTTTTTTAGAATTCTTTTACATTTGCTTGTAACTATTCGGAAATGCGGGATAGAGAAAGACGCGTCATTTCAACGCCCTATAATATTTAAGTCTGTCTTTAAATACTTATAGCCCACACGAGAAGAAGAAGATGGGCTTGTGTATACACTTCTACAACACGGTTCCCCATGACATACAGGAACTTACGTAAAAAAGGCAACTATAAAGAGGATGACTTCTTAAATGAAAAGGAGCCATGGGTGTGAAAAAAACGCCCAGCTCTTTGCCAAATATGAGACTTATATACAGGGTGATTTTTTAGACGAGCTACATACTTCGACATCATATTATATGGGCATCCTTTAACCCAAAAAAAATATAAAAAAAATTATAACTCGTAAAAATAACCAGAAATATTTAATTTTTTTTTAAAATATTTTATAATTTTTCATGCTCGGACATGTGTAAATAAACGTATTATCGAAGAATTTTAATGAAATTCGCAATTTTATTTTTTCAAAAAAAAAACCGGCAATGTATTGCAAATTGTATTAAAACTACGCGCGCTCCTCAATAGCCTCAAACCGCCCGCGCCTTTGGATCGCGGTCTTACCGCGCGCGATTGGAGTGCGGTGGATCGTCCGGTGTGGACCCGGCTAATGAACAGTCCAGCTACGGGTGCCCTCCACGGCCGCATAAGTATGGCGGCTAGTAGCAGCCCCTCCCGCCCGTCCCGCACTCCGCCCGGCCGCGCTCGCCCCGCGGCCCTCCCGATACTCAATGAACGATAACAAATTATTACTATCACCCATCGCATAAGTCAGGGTTTCGCGGATGCTTCAGAATCACCTCGTGTGTCAAAGCAGTACTTTACGTTCATTTCATCAACGACTTAGGTACTATTCAACTCGTTCCTATTGAAAACCATGATTAGAAAACCACGGACAACAGCTGCGGATCAGTCGCTACAAACTTAATTTCGTTATTAGGTAGATAGATTAGTTTTATCAGAAAATTTCATTCGATTGATCGAAAATGATACTCATAGTGTAGTTACGTAATACCGAATTAGTGTAGACATCAAATTCAAGACAACTTTTTATCAAATTACTCTGCCACGCGCACGCACGATACACCTACCTACATACCATCTTGAAGATAAAAATGGTATGCATAAGTATCTCAATGTTCAATCTTAACCAAATATTAAAACATAACTAAGAAGTAGACGTACCTACTATGCGACGGGAATTCGGTGAAAATACGTAAAAAAAACTCTAAATTTTTAGCATACTTAGATAATTAAAATGTTTATTGGCCATGAACCCATTACCTCGCATTTGCCAAACAGACGCTCTTCCATTTAAGTTACCCAGACACTTTTATACTAAACCTAACGTAGAACATTACCCAATGTATGGGCCGGAGTCGAGTATTTTACCCGCGTTTATTTCGATCCCCTAGGAATACCAGGATAAACTACTTACATATCTAGCATCCAGCCAGTTCGAAATGAGAAAAAGTCGAATTCACTTGAATATTCTACTAAGTTAATAACATGTAAAAAACCTTTCAAGTTTATTGAGTTTGAAAAAGTAGTCATGCAATCCCACTTCAAGTCTTAACGCCCAAGATGATAAGTAGCTACCTACTTACCTATCTTTACCAAAAAAATAACAACTCTATTAAGTAACTATGAAGTTTTTTGTGTACGCGAATACTTCGGCAATAGGTACCTATGCAATGCAACACAAACTTTTCAATTCAAATTAAATAAAATATCCAGTAACACGATATTAATTTAAACATTCATTTTATCTTTCTCGACGAGTGCTCCTCCAACTGAACTACAGTTTAGACAAGGAGTCAAACATCATCATCATCATTATCAACTAGCCGAGGTCCACTGCTGGACATAAGCCTCCCCCAAGGTCTTCCACTTCACACGGTCTTGCGCTGCCCTCATCCAACATCCACCGGTGACCTTAACCAGATCGTCGGTCCACCTTTTGGGGGGCCTGCCCACGCTCCGTCTCCCAGTACATAATAGGTATTACCACATTATCAAGCCAACCAAACTTTAAGTTCATAAAAAATCTCTATCAAAAATCTCTTCATCAACCATTTCCCTACAAAATAAAATAATATACAAAATAATGTACATAATAATGTCGATATTGGCTCCTTTAAGATTAATAAAAACATAATTTAATATGTTATTTCAAGTTTGATTGCAGGCAGACCTTCTTTTTCGTATTGAACTTTTTTGTTGGTTTTCTGATGGTGAACGTAAAGTTAAACCTTAAAATTCACCTCGTATAAAGGACTAGATAGAATTTAGAACAATCTTTGACACAAAAACATAAAAAAATGTATTTTTAGTAACTCAACCCAAGGAAGATACAATACAATACAAGTACCTAAGCCTTTATGGCAATCTTCTGATCACAGTTGTTCAAGAATAGCCTAACAAACTTTCAAGTTTTTAATATCAGTAAGACAGCAGGTGAAATAATTGAAATAAAAAAAATAAATATCATTATAAACAAAAATATTAGTTACTTAATAAAATGTTATTCTCATTTACTGAAAAAATCTCTTCCGTCCTAAGAGTTCTAATGTGCACCTTTTTGACATCTTATTCAAAAGCCATGTGTAATAAACAATCAAAACTTATTAAATATTAAAATAAAACATTTTGATTCTGCCCCAGGCGTGACTTGAACCCGCGAATTCTCGTTTACGGACGAGCGCTCTTCCAACAGAGTTAGACTGAGAGACCTTCAGACAAGGGTGGAACAAACTAAGCCAATTCTCTAAATAATATTGCTAAACGAACCGAGTTACATTAGGTAGTTCTAGTATTATAAAAACTATCATGGTATGTACTTACCTACCTAGGTACCATCATTATCATCAAAATAAATTATCTACTTGTTCAAAATCAAAATATTCTTTATCATTCCTAGGTACCTACCTGCTCTATTAAATGAGATAGCAAAAATGTCATGGATTACGCACGATAGGTACTACCTACTTAACACCCAAGTAGGTAGGTTTATAAACGACAAAAAAAATATTTTCTCTTTTTACTCATTAACAAATCACATAAGTAACCTACCTAAGTACTTGATGAACGGAAAAACGACGGAAATAAGCAAAACAAACACTTTGAGTTTTTCCTACTCATTGTAGGTAGCACTATCCATGTTCTAGGTCAAGGTCGACCTTTTTTTCAATAATAATAGCCTACTGACTACTATTCCCCACGACTTTACCTGCGTTAATCAGAATTACGAGTATTTCAGACATAAGTCTCATAAGTTATTTCAGACTTAGCTCTAACTTCGTGCGAAATTTTAACTAAATGACAACATTTCACCGTGAAACAGTAACAAACATACATATTAGGTACATCCATCCAACATGACAAGCTTTTACATTTGTAATATTAGAGGAGTTAATAAAGTATCATTGTTATAGGGAAGGTATATGGAATACTTTACGTATTTACACCGCTTACCTTCGTTGAAGGTCCATTGCGACATGCACTCTTACATCTTAAAACTTATCAATCACATATCAACCACTTTGCACTTTAACGAGACACCTAAATACACAATTCACTTTTGTTGTAGCGCGGGGAGGCCCCGGCGCGCAATCTTTCATTTAATTAGTTTCGTTTAATTAGTTAGTTACTAACAAACACTGTTTTAACTGGATGTGTAAAACAACCACACGCGGTAACAGCGCGAGCGTGGCGTCTCGCGCTGTGGCAGCCAGCGACTGGACTGGAACTCGAGCGCAGCTCCAAGCACGGCAACGACAACGCACTGGCCGACTGACAGACCTGACTGATAAAGCCGACTCGTGCGTTTAGTGTCAGGGTATTTATTAAATTATCGATGGATTTTTTATCAAAAAGGTTTGATTATGATTTGGTTCACGTTATCATCAGCAGCCGAATGCAGCCAACTACTGGACCACCTCCACTAAAGAAAGATCTCGTTCTATTATTTGCAAAACGTTACTTACTTCACCTTGTTAAAAAAAATGGCTGTTGGACGAGTACAGTCTAAAACACATGTAAAGAAAGTTTCAAAGCTGTATGAACGCATTTCGTTGACTACTGTACATACGTGACGCTGCGACGATTCTGTTAGAGAAATTGGTAGGTTTGTATAGGGATACTTACCTATTTGTTGTTAAATTATTATTTGTTTTGAAAATAGATTAAAACTCGCAAATTAGAGGTTACACAAATTTAAATAAAATTGGATTCTCTGGGTGATTTTCTGGACGACGAAGGGACATTCGTTTTAACGGAGGTTATTTAGAATGCGATTCTAAATCTAAACCTGATGAGTACCCTTATTTTTTTCTTTAAAACCCCAAACTTTTCAAAAATCAGATCAATGTGAGCAATAGTTTAGTCACAGGAAGGTTTTTTAGTTTTTTCTTAGTTTAATTTAAACACTCTGTATCTTCGATCACCTGAACGTAAGTATAGGCATAGTTGTCTAAGGGTCATTCACTGCGAAACGACAAAATTCAAGCGAGCGACGTTGCCGCTTTCTTTCGCGCCGACCGGCGCGGGGCCGTCTCGGCTAAGTACCTAGGTCAAGGACACAATTTTCACTTTGTTTAGTGCGATAACAGGTTGCATCCGGGGTGCACGTTACGCAATTTAGCACAGATTATTGTTGCTCACGCGTCCTATTTTTTCATATTGTCTAAAGTTGTTAAGTTTTTATTGTGACAGGACACCAAACTTCTTATTAGTGATAGTGCTTTTTTATGTTGTGACAGGACACGGAGTTTATTTAGTGTTAGTTTTACTTTAGTGACAGGACACGTAACTAAGTATTTTAGGTTTAGTTTTGTGTGTAGTGTTTAATTATTAAGTACGTAAGACATCCACAATGTCATACACGGCGTCAGAATACACTGGGTTTGTGAAAAGTGAAGTGTACGCGACAGACGTGAATACCGTAGAGGAACTTAAGAACCGGATTATTTTAACATTTAATAAATTAAGAAGATTGACAACAAACAGTGACTTTATTGCACGATTACATAACAATATTACTTATACGTCGCTAGAATTTGTGTACAAATGTGAATGGCGGACATTTCGAACAGTTGAAGATTTAATGTGTAGGTAAGTGTAACAATGAATTGTTATTGTTTATTATGTACATTGATCATACCTTCCAACGTTACCTACACCACATGTTTACATTATCATCCACATCAAACCCGGCATAGGTACCTAACCTATTACCGAAGTATTCGCGTACCTTCACTTCATAGTTATTAAAATAGAGTAGATAATTTTTTCTAAAGATAGGCTAGTAGGTACCTACCATCTTAGGCGCTAAGACGAGAAGTGGGATTGTATGACTACTCTTTTCAAATTCAATAAACTTGAAAGGTTTTTACATGTTATTAATATTATAACTAAGTAGAACTTGCAAAATCTAGTGCTTCAAGTGAATTCGACTTTTTCTCATTTTAACTGGCTGGATGAAACCCGGTATGAAATGTAGTTTTAATTTCTTATGACCAAGGAAGAAAATTAACATAAATCTAGGACAAAGCGTAAACAACAATTACTTAGATATGTAAGTAGTTTTATCCTGGTATTCCTAGGGGATCGAAATAGACGCGGGTAAAATGCTAGAATCCGACCCCGACATACTACTGTTAGAAAACGTCTCAGAAGCGAGTCACTCAATCAAACAACTTATCAGTAAGTTTTATATTTATTATAATCTACCACCACTTCGGAAAGTCGATCTGTTGAGAAGAAGTGGCAAGAAACTCAACAGCAATCATCTTGTAAAATACATAGTAACAGTTTACAGCCAGAGAACAATAAATAAGTAAATATCACAATCTCAACGACACTGACCTTTATCACAAAGCGGCTCGTTCTCCTCTAAAAGCGGAGAGTAGACTGACTAAATCAATCCCGGTTTCTCTTTCCCCTCCCATAACTTTCCCGCCAGAACTATCGGACCACGTTTTGCTATGTCGTCGTCTACCAACCGTCGTGTCAGTCTGATCTCCGGAAATCAATAGACTAACTCATTTATTACTTATAAAAATCATACTAGAATAACTAAATAAATTGATTAACATAAATAAACATTGTATAATATAACTGCATAATTAACTATTGATGACACTACGTTAGGTTTAGTTTAAAAGTGACTTGGCAACTTAAATGGAAGAGCATCTGTTTGGCAAATGCGAGATCATGGGTTCATGACCCGTATAGGATAAACTTACGTGTAAGGGACATAGTAGGTACGTACCTACTATGTAGTTATGTTTTAATACATACGTTTTGGTAATGATTGGACACTGAGATATGCATAAGATTTTAATTTTCAAGATACGTTTTAGATTATGACTAGAATCTTTTCGCAACATCATCATCATCCTTATTTAGAACCTTTTACCTTGTTTCCGATGATGGTGGGTAGGTAGGTGTATCGTACGTGCGCGTGGCAGAGTAATTTGATAAAAAGTTGTCTTGAATTTGATGTCTACACTAAATCGGTATTACGTAACTACACTAAGAGTATCATTTTCGATCAATCGAATGAAATTTTCTGATAAAACTAATCTATCTACCTAATAACGAAATTAAGTTTGTAGCGACTGATCCGCAGCTGTTGTCCGTGGTTTTCTAATCATGGTTTTCAATAGGAACGAGTTGAATAGTACCTAAGTCGTTGATGAAATGAACGTAAAGTACTGCTTTGACACACGAGGTGATTCTGAAGCATCCGTGAAACCCTGACTTAATATGCGATGGGTGATAGTAATAATATGAGACAGCTTGTTATCGTTCATTGAGTATCGGGAGGGCCGCGGGGCGAGCGCGGCCGGGCGGAGTGCGGGACGGGCAGGAGGGGCTGCTACTAGCCGCCATACTTACGCGGCCGTGGAGGGCACCTGTAGCTGGACTGTTCATTGAGGAGCGCGCGTAGTTTTAATCTAAATACAATTTGCAATACATTGCCGGTTTTTTTTTGAAAAAGTAAAATTGTGAATTTCATTAAAATTCTTTGATAATACGTTTATTTACACATGTCCGAGCAGGAAAAATTATAAAATATAAAAAAAAAAAAAAAATCTTGGTTTTTTTTTACGAGTTATAATTTTTTTTATATTTTTTTTGGGTTAAGGGATGCCCATATAATATGATGTCGAAGTATGTAGCTCGTCTAAAAAATCACCCTGTATAAGTGATTATAATGTAAGTTATAAAGTAGATTGTAAAGTGTTTCTGGAGTTTCTTTATCTTCAATTCTTCTCCAGAGTAGACACCTCACACTAAACTAAATAATTAACTAATTAAATTAAATTAAATAGTTAAACTAATAGTTCACATACTAGTTAAATAATACTGTTAATATTAGTGAATGTACTATTGTGGAAAAGTGGGGTCCACTAATACAGGTATTTTTATACTTAACAGTGGTCTCCAGCCCGGCTGTGTTAAATTATTTTGTTTATAAATAAAGATATTTTGTAGGTATTTATATAAGGGTGCGTACAAATTGCTAGTAATGCAACTAGTAATGTAATATCCAGCGTCCGATGCCTGCGCTCGCTGTATTTGGACGTGTATTGCGCCGAACTGAGCATTCAATACGGGCATCCTGAGTAAGATATTTTCCGTATTTCGTCGCGAGCACGGTCCGTCGCCGTTCTTTTCAACCGACTTCCAAAAGGAAGAGGTTATCAAATCGTGTGTATTACCACTACACCAGCCGGTCGTCAAAGTTTCACATCGGTGTACTCAGTGAATAAGTTTTTCATACAAATTAAAAGTCATATGTTTTCCGTTCCCGTGGGAATTTCGGGTTACTTGCCTTGGTGCACCCCAACATCTCCCTAGGAATGTATGTTTAAGTTTCAGCTCTCTACGCCTAGTAGTTATGGCTGTACTTTGTCTATCAGTCAGTCAGGCGAGTTTTAATATAGGTAGGTATGTATGATACTGATAAAGCTCTGATAAAAATTAGAGCACGAATGAGGTCTTCGGACTCTATATCCCGTGTGATCTATTAATTTTGTGAAGTGTCGCGGAGATAGGTATTATGAAATGCAGAGCATTAAAAAACCAACATCACTAACATTTTTAAATCCTTGTCAAAACTTTGGCTGAAGTGAAATGTCACCTACGTAGGAAAATATCCTCCGATTTCGTACATGTTTTTTTTTAAGAAGGTACTGAGTCGATTTCATTAAACTTCAATGGGCCACCTCTGACTTATTGTGATCTATCAAATGAAACAAGAATCATACAAATCGATTCATACTTGACTACTTGACCAATTAATCAAGTAACAAACATACACACGATTTGATAACCTCTTCCTTTTGGAAGTCGGTTGAAAAGAACGCGTGCGGCGACGGACCGTGCTCGCGACAAAATACGGAAAAAACCTTTCTTATGGTGCGTACAGATTGCTGTAATGGAACTTGTAATGTAACATTCTGCGCACTATACGTCCAAATACGCAACGTGCGCAGAATGTTACATTACTAGTTGCATTACTAGCAATCTGTACGCACCATTAGGATGCCCGTATTGAATGCTCAGTTCGTGCGGAATACACGTACAAATACAGCGAGCGCAGGCATCGGACGCTGGATATTACATTACTAGTTGCATTACTACCAATTTGTACGCACCCTAAGAGTGCACAGGTCTGAACTGGAAAAAAAGTCGTTGTGTATTATTTTTACTGACATGTTTCAGGAGAATATTGTAATATTCCCAAGAAATACATTATTTTTCTTGTCTATTCTAGTCCTCGCGCCATAGCCTCAATAATTAATACTTACTGGGAATTAAAACTCCCGAACCCCATTAAGAGTAGGTAATTATATATGTAAGTACTTAATTTTTTTGCTAAAGTAGCTATATCTGCATTCAATAACAATTAGTTATAGATACCTACACAATCTGAATTGCCACAGAGGCGTTGCGCTCTATGAGCACAATCCATTTTAACGCGTCTAGCCGGCTGGGAGCGCGGTGCGGCGCGGCGGCGTTGCCGGGTTGATATAGCATTGTCAGGTTTCAGATAAGTAGGTGTAGAAACAAGTTATTTTTACTCTTAACTAATGTGAAAGATAATACTACAAACATTCATGCTCATTTGATACATTCTGAGAGGTATTTCAACGATTAAATATATGAAAAATTGTAATTATTTAGCATAATTGTTTTCCATATTATCTCTAAAACGTGACGTTTTAGACCTATATGTTATATAACATTTTTTGCTCATCTGTATGTTAGCAATCGAAATATACAAGTTTTATAGTGCGACGCAAAATCGAAAAAAAAACAAAATGGCGGACAGTACTGCCGTCCTTACGTAAAGTGCAATAACTAGGTTTTAGCTCATTTCGAGAAAAACGCGGTTAAAGTTTTTTTTTTGTTTTGATTGTGTCGCCGACACTTTACATGCTATCGTTTCAAAAGTTTTTTTGTATGATAGATAGAAACGTAAAGAATAATATGTAGTACCTAATTTTTGAAAATCATTTTAGTTCATTATAAAAAAGGGAATAAATACTTTATGCTTAGTATAATTCATATGTTAAATAAACGTTAACTAGTCAATACCGCAATAAGTAGCCCTCTTGTTGCACTTATGGTTAGGAAATCAAGATAATGCATTTTTGTGTAGTAATTAATATTTATGTTATAAAATGTGCCCTAACGAAAAGTGCAACAAGAAGGTTACTTATTGCGGTTTTTATTAGTGAGAGGAAAGTTCTAAACGTCAAATTACCTAGTTAGTTAGTAGTAAAATAATTTAAAACTTTGAAGGATCTCAAGAAAACGTGTATTTAGTTGGGAAAGATTTAATAAAAGACAAAGATGGTTAATATTAAATGGTTTTTATTAAAAAATAAAACTAAAACAGTAGGTATTGCTTCGCTACCTTCATTAAAAAACAATAAAAACACTTATCAAAAATATAATCACATCAGTTAAATCTTAAGACTAGTTTCATTTCAAGGCATAATTTGAGATCAAAGTTTTCATCAGTCTAATGACACAAGGAACTAAAAAATATAATTAATAAATATTTTCAGTCAAGGTTTAAATCTAAGGACGATTCAGGTAAGTTATACCAAAAGTCCTTCCTATTTTCAGGCATCAAAGGTACTAATTCTGCTATAATCTTATCTTTACGTTCTTTAGTTATTCCTCTCGGCCTACTCTTATTTGCAATATCAGGAAAGCATTTGCTTCGAACTATTTTCACTTGGAGAAAATCTAGTTCTTTCCAATCAGACACATGACTTTCTTTGTACTTAATTGTAAATGCACCTCTTTCGGCTCTAACTGCCATAATGTCTTTAAGATAGACTCTGGGTACCATATTTCGGACTCTATGTTGAGATGAATAATCTTCATAACAGTGAAAATCTGTTACTGACATCACTTTTACAGTGCTTCTTTTTGAATTGGCCAATTTTACAGCATCCACAAAGTCATCAAAATCATATACTTTATTTTTCTTTTTTAATACCATTTCCACTTGGTGGTGAAAGTTGTCAGCCGACATGAAAGTATGACCGGGTTCAAAATATTTTATTGTGATTGATTCAGCAGCGATCAGATTACTATTCACTATATTTATTAGAAAACACATGAAGGCCCAGTTTTTGTTTTGGGCAGCGCAGTTGTCTGCCCATACAACGAGATTTTTTATATCACGTTTATGCATGAAAAAGGATTCAAACGAAGACATAATATCCGCCTGACCTCGACCGCTGACAGATTCGTTCCATAACACGGCATACGGAATATTCACACCCTTAGAACCTCCCAATGGTACGAAACTTTCGTTGAATGCGATTATTCTCGGACAAAATATTGCAGTTTTAAACTGATCCATTCGTGGCAACATAATAATTTTTTGTAGATCAACAGAAAAGTATATGCAGTCTAAATCAGTAAGGCTTTGCTCTTTGTCTCGTTGATATTCTTCTCTGGACTCTGTGTATCGGGACTTATGTTTATTGTATTGAATACACTGCTCACAGTTTTCTTGAGAACATTCTCTATGTAATTTAAAAAGAGCACATTGCTCACATTCTTCATGCCCGAGATGAGCAAAAGAAATGTTCATTTCTTTTACAACCTTTCGATATGTTTCCAAAGATATTAACATACTGGGATATTTTTCAGTGAAGCATTTATGCATCATCGTCATATTGACATCACTAGGCAGATAAAGTTTATTTGGGGCATGCTCGCGGCGATAATGTGAAATTGTTGGATTAAAACTTTTTATGTGGTCCTTAATTATGTCTTTGTTTATGACATTTTTACGTTCGTGTAATCCACGTCCGTCTCGCTGATTATCAATATCTTTCCCTAGTGCCGTGTGAATATGTCTATTGTTACTTGGGTTGTATCCCAGTGTCGTCAGAAAAAAAGTCTTACAGACTTGTATTTTTTCATGCTGTACTATAAAGTAATAGTAATAAGAAACATCTCTCTTCTTTTTTTCACCTTCTAATTTGGTTCTTGATTTTATATCCTTCGGCTCAACCATTCCTTTAATATATAAACCTTTTGACTCCCAATTTAAGTGAATATACCGATAATTTATTTCCTTTCGAGCTTCTTCTGAAATTTTAGTAGTGCATTTCCTTCGACATTTGTCATCACAGGGTGGTTTTAGTGAAAGTTTTCCATCGTAATTTTCCTTCTTCTGCCTTTTACGTTCCACTAGGGGCATGCTAAACTTACGTCTTTTTCTTGGCAAGCCTGCTTTAGTTAACCCTTTGTCATTCCCATCTATCAAAAGTTCCTATACTGCACGATTTTCACATTCATTCTCGTTGCCTTCAGTTACTATTTGCTTATTCTCCTCTGTCCCAGTATCTGTTTGCTCCTCTCTCCCAGTCTCTGTTTGGTCATTCTCTTCTCTTTCAGACACCATTTGCTCATTCTCTTTTTCTTCAATCTCCCTTTGCTCATTCTCCTCTCTCCCAGTCTGTGTTTGCTCATTCTCTTTTTCTTCAATCTTCCTTTGCTCATTCTCCTCTCTCCCAGTCTGTGTTTGCTCATTCTCCTCTGTCCCAGTCTCTGTTTGCTCATTTTTTTCTCTCCAAGTCTCTGTTTTCTTATTGTCTTCTTTCCCTCTTGTCTTGTTCTCCTCTCGTTGTTTACGTTTGAATGTTGTCTGGCTTACGTATTTTTTTATAAAAATAGATGTTTCTAAATCCGAATCCGAACCTGAGTCCGGGATACAATCTGGGGAATAATCCTTGTCCATGACACTATCATCTGAATTATCTATATAATTAACAGTTGTGTTATTGTTGTCACTTTCGTCGTCGGAGGATACCAGTGTTTCATAACACTTTAAAGATATTCTAGTAGCCCTTGTTTCAGGGGAAGATGTTTGATTAAATATGTTTAGGTCGTAATCTTTAACACGGTCAGAAGAGTTGTGATATTCATTAGCAAAATCAAATATCGATTTGAAATCATTGTAGTCTAAGGGACGAGCCCATAGCATATCTAAGTTGGTGAACGAAGGTTTCTGAACGGTATTTTTTTCCATAGTTGAAGTCTTTGATCTATGCCGGTGGCTGGTATTTTGATGTTGAGAAGTATGAAATTTAGATTGATGGCTGTTTGAAATAGCCAGTGAAAGAATTTTGTCTCTTCTGGACATTGTATTACCTGGAAAAGTAAATTTTTGGATAAAACACCAACAAGCGTATGAGTTTCTACCGTAGTTGTCCAAGAATGCGTTAGCGAAACATAATGAAGTTTAACTAATAACATCGCTTCATCTATCTGAGGATAAACGAAACAATTTTATTGGTTTAACAAACACATCCTTAGCTAAGCATCCACGCATATTTTAGATAATAATATATAATAATAATATTCTTTTATTGTGAAAAAACAAAATATAAATACAGAAACACTACATCTACAGGTCCAAAGTAACGGCTAACTGTGGTCGAAGCCGGTATAGTACCCACTCCCGCACTAGGAATTAACCTGTGTTGTAGATGGAAACAGAAATAAACAAAAGTTTTGATGCATGATAATATTAGTTATTATATATGTCGGCGGCCGATCGTAGAATTAGCCATTTCATGATATGGCTATCAAATCATCGCTCATATCGTGATGCACCTAATAAAAAATCTGGCAGATCAACGACAACAACGTATTCGTCGATATGCCTAGCGAATAAAAATATGTCGGCGTCACAAATGAATGAATTGAATGTCAGTTAAGACTATACTCGGACTTTTGATTAAATGCAGTAATCTGACAGTTCCAGTGTTGCAGATCATTGCTATTTTAGAAATAGTGACGTAACTAAAGTTAATGATTTTATTTAATTCAATTAATTATTATTTTTAAGAAAATAAAAGAAAATGTTTAATTATAGCATAAGTAATAAAAATACCTTATTTTCCTATGAAAATGAAGTATAACTTGATTATTTTAGGGGGATTAGAAATAAAGCCTAATCATATTATTATATAGTATATTAATAAATAGTGTGTTAACATAATTATGCCATGTCTGTATCAACAAGCGATGAGCTTGGCTGAGCGTCCATGTTGAATGGAAACCAACAAATGCATTCAACAACATTTTTCTTTCAACATTTTTTAGGTGCAGGGACATAAGAAAACCCTAACCTAACCTATTAAATAAATATATGGTCACAAAAAGGTCTAGTCTTATAGGTTAGGTTAGGGTTCTCTTTGAACCCTGCACCCAAAATTAGGAGCCCTGCGAAGCAGGACTCCGTTGACTTGCTCATTCAAACTAGAACTAGTGATAATAACAGTAAAAATATATTTTTATTTGCTAAATCTCTGGACATTCTATATACCTAAACGATATGCCTAAACATCGTTAGCTAAATCGTCAAACACGACGCGTTGAACGATATGGCTTGTGACAGCTAGTCATATCATGAAGAGCCGGCGTTTCACGATATGCCTAATTCAACGATCGGCCGCCAGCATATATAACCTACTAAGTCCTCGCATCCATTCTACTTATCTAACTGTTTGTTCCCGTGACATAAATTAAAACATAAATAGGTAATTTAATTGTACAAACATATTTTTGCTTACCGCTCAAAATGGCGCGCACGCACGTGTGACGTGATGTCTTGGCTGGACGACCGCCGCGCGACTGCCGGTTGACGTGTCTCGCACAAAATATTTCACCCCCCCCCCGACCCCTCTGGCCCTCTTACGCAAGTTATAAACGCAATAAGTTGAGAATCTATTGCATTTTTTTACGCATAAGTATTTTGTATTCACGTAATCTTCCTTAAAATAAACGCAACAAGTCTAGTTATTGCTACTTTTTTAATATTCTACCCATAAATGATAATAGTTTTCCTTAACATAACTGCAATAACTCATACGTATTGCACTTATGGTTAGTATATGTGTATTACAAATGTAGATGTACACTAATCATAAATGCAACAACTCGACATGTTGCAGATATAGTTAGCAAAATGCGTAAAAGGTTCCTTAGTATATGTACAATATACATCTTTAATAAGTTCTTTAATAAGTATATATCTTTAATAAGTTGGATTTAAATGTGTCCAAATGCAACATTTGTTCGTTTACTAGAAAATTAAAACCACTCATTTTTGATTACACGTTAATGAACATTAAAATCACTCGAGTTAATTATATTAGAGATTTAGGAGTTATATTTGACAACAAGTTGCTGTTTGATAAACACGTCGATGCAATTGTCAAAAAGGCTTCTAGAGCCTTAGGTTTTATAACAAGGATTTGCTCTGATTTTAATAATATTAAAACTTTAAAAATATTATATTGCACCTACGTCCGTAGTCACCTAGAATATGCGTCCGCAGTATGGAGTCCAGCCTATGATGTTTACATTAACAGAATCGAAAGTATACAAAAACGTTTTTTGAGACACCTCCAATTTAAGACTAAGATATATGACGACAATTATTTTACACGCTGCAAGAGACATCACATTTTGCCCCTAAACATTCGCAGAAATATTACCGACATATCACGACTTTTTAAAATTTTTAATAATAAAATGGATTGTCCTGAACTCCTGGTTAAATTAGGAATTTGTACTCACACAAGGTCATACAGGCGTCCGACACTTCTACACGTGCCACTTGTTAACAGCAGTTACAGGCAACACTCCTTCCTATTGCGTGCAAGCAACCTCTTCAACCACCTTAGCCACTTAGATCTAGATATTTTCCATACCAGTGTACCAAGCGTTCGGGCGAAACTCACTCAATCCTTTTTTTATCTTAAATAAGTTTAAATTACTTGTTTTATTCTCTGTTTTAAAATAATATTAGGTTAAATTTTCATTTCATTTTAACTTTAATTGTTAAATTCAGTTCATGAAGACAGGATTCACTTTTTCATACATTTTTGTTGTTATCTTTTTTTATTACTATGCAGGTAATTGTTTTTACGCGTGTCTTCTAACGCACTTTTATCATTTAATGCAGTATTCATTCGTGGAAACTTGTAAGATGCCTTATGTAATTCTACCATACTATTCAAAAAAATGTAATATAGCAGTAAGTTTTCCTAATAGAACAAAATAAAATAAAATAAAATACCAAACTTATTGCATTTATAACTAGTAAATGAATATTAGAAATACGATATATGCCAAAAAAATACGTAATAACTTTATTTGTTGCACTTATGGTTAGTGAACTGAAAGAATACCGTAATAAACTTTGTGTTAACTATGGTTATTGCGGTCTTGTATAGTAAATTTAAAAAAATAGCTTAGTTATTGCAGTTACGCTTATCATTAAAACGGTATCCGTCAAAGATACGTAAAAACTGTCTAAAGAGAAAATATAGATCTCGTTCTGCTGATTCTGAATATGTACTTAACTCAATTCGACCCAAAACTCGAGTTATTGCACTTTACGTTATGACGGCAGAGTAGGTGTGCCAGGCTCCATACAAAAATTTTCAAACCCCTTTTCGATTAATTCTTTAACTTTTTGAGCCACTTTGCTATATAATTCCTTGCATACAAAATCTGTAAAAAAATTGCGTCCCCTAAAATTATATCTTGGTGCTAATTCTTGCATCAATCTACGAAAACCCAGCCCTTTATCAAAATTAAACGGTAAATTTTGAAGTGCAATCATTTCTCCAATGAGTTTATCAATTTTTTTAGAATTTAGATTATTGACGTCCCACTTCTTTTCTTTTAGAATTACTTCTTCTAATGAAAGTTGTTTCTTTGCTTCTTGCAGAGGAGTGGTAACTTCACCTAAAAAAAAAAAATTCGAATAAAAATTTTCGTTATAAAAACAATTTACTAAAAAGTAATTAACAAGTGAGGACATTTTAAAATTTTGAAATAAAAGAAAACCTTTCTTATTTTTGTAAATAACTTTCAAAATCAAATGTCCAACTTAATATTGCAAAAAATAAAAATAAAAGGAGTTTATTCATTATTAATATTTATAATTAGAAAGGATCCCTAATGTTTTCTAAGAGTAACATTAAATATAGTGTGAAGCTACACTAAGAAGAAAAGCTACGCTTTTCAATGGTGAAAGAATTTTTGAAATCGGCCAAGTAGTTTTTGAGTTAATTCACTATTCATATTTTAATATCATATTAAAAATATATATATTTATGTTGAGGTTATTTAAAATTGAAACGATTTCAATTAAAAAAAGTATTTAAAATAGATAAATGAATTATGTCAGACTTTTTACAACTGACGGAGTTATATGACAGCAAATAACTATAATATTGAGTGGAAACTTAGCCAATTAACCACAACTAAAACTATGCTTTTATTATACTAACCAAACAATGCCTCAAGTAAATATGAATTAATTAAAACTATAAATGATGAAACTTACTTGCGTCAGATTTCATCTGTTGTAATTTTTTTTCTTTACTAATGTTCTCAAATGTAGAAAATTCTTCTGAGTGCATCGACTTAAGATGATTTTTCAAAGACGATGTGGTTCGGCCCTTGCGAGAGTAGCTTTTGTTGCATATTTTACAATTAGCTTTACCCTGGTCTTCTTTATTTGGTTCAAAATAATCCCATACATTACTTTTGGTCGGTGGTGACATTGTTACCTAACTAGTTAGATAAAATATCAATAACGGGAATCACACTGGAAAAATAACGAATTTCGTCATAAAACGATATTTTTCCTACAATAAAACGTGGTTAATTATAATATAATTTAGTTTGTGATCTTTTGGATATTAGTCTTAAGTAATATAAAGTTTTCTTGTAAACTCTTCTTATTTACACACAATGACCACTGTATCACAACAACGTTCAAAATACCTATTTATCTTTATGATACGATAAGTAGTTCACTTTCACTTCACAGCGCAAACAAACGCGTAATATTTATTCACTTGCAAGAAACAAATGATGCACTAGCTAGAACAAACAAACGTGTCGAATCTTGTCACCAATTTCTTCGCTCCCATTGGTTATTATCACGTGCGAACGGCACGCGTCAATCACCGGCCCCGCCCAATTTCTTTCTTGTCGCTACTTGTATAATATTCGCATCCGCATGAATATCCGCATTGATTAATGCGGATGCGGATGCAGATGCAGATGTCTAAATCAATGCGGATGTTCCGTATTTGCGGATGCGGATGCGAATGTTCGCAACATCCCAGTTTCAAATTATCAACGACTGATTACACCACTACTTGCGACTAGCCGTATTTATGTAAAAGGCGAAGAAAAAGTTAAATGGGTTAAAGAAATGTTTAGTAATTGTGATGTGGTAAACTTAGAATTTTTAAAGTGTTCTAATAATAGGTTGGGGAAAAAGTCTTTTCGCATTATAGTATGTCTGAACTTGTAATAAAATCTCTTTGGCTATAGTATTTGTATCTGGCTGGTTTTGGTATCATTGAAAGTTAAAATTTTAAAGAACATAATTCCAAATTCAAATTAGGAAAATGTATTATTTTCATTTGATTTTCGTACTGTCAAGATGAGTGAATTTAATGAAGAAATTCGATACATTTTAAAATTTTACTACAAAAAAAGTAAAAAGGCAACGCAAGCCGCGAAAAAAATTTGCGATGTTTATGGACCTAGTGCAGTGTCTGTGAGAGTAGCACAAATTTGGTTTAAGCGTTTTCAATCCGGAAATTTTGATATCAAAGATGCACCTCGCTCTGGTCGCCCTATTACGGATAAAATTGATGCCATTTTTGAAAAAGTGGAGCAAGATCGTCATATCAGTAGTTACGACGTAGCTGAAGAACTAGGAATTGACCACAAAACAGTTTTGGCGCATTTGAAAAAAGCTGGGTACACAAAAAAGCTCGATATTTGGGTACCTCACGAGCTGACTGAAAGAAACTCTTTTTTTTTCGTAAATAGTAAACGTGTACCCCCACTACGGAAGAGTATTTAAAAATCTTTCGTCATGTCTATTCTCGTTGCACGTCATAATACGTAACGGCTCGGGATCAAAAAGTTTAGGCATGTTCACTTTAACTGGGATTCACAATTTCTGTAAAGAAATTGGTCTCGGGTGGTCTTAGCTGCAAAGCTATACCATAAGATGGAGCTACGTTAGCAATATAACGTAAAACCAAAAATGTGGTAAGTAATGTCGAGGCGTACCGCCAGGCCCCGGTAGCTCAGTGGAAGAGCACTCGTCCGGCAAACGAGAGGTCCCAGGTTCGAATCCTGGTCGGGTAATTTTTATTTATCACATTTTTCATTTATCTAAGAATAATTGAGCATTTAAAATGCAAAAACTTAAAAACATTATGAAAATCCTAAATTTCCTGGATGTGAGCGGCTAGTTATAAATTGGGACTCACTAGATCTTTTAGGTCGCAGTGTGACGAGCGGACAAGACTGCTCATATAGTCCCAAAACCCCCCAATAATAATAAGGGTGTCACGACACCAATCGACCGACCATCGATCGATGGCAGAATGGAATAGTTGACGTTGATCGATTGGTGTGGTACCACGCAGGGACCGGAAAACCCCTTTATTTGATTAAGCCTATTGATAGGGTAACCCTATCAAAATCTTACCATATGGAAGTGTAACCCTATTGATATGGTAAGCCTATCGACGTGGTAACACTTTGAATAAAGTTAACTACTTTCGGATGCGCTTACCCTGTGATAGGGTTGCCTATTTCTATCTCTTTTCCGCGCATGCTGTTGAATTCGGAAGTATAATTCGAAGTGCGAGTTTTTGATAATTTGATATTCTTAGAGATTAAATTTGCCTGCAGGTTTTAAAACCCTATTGAATCGGTAACCTTCAATAGGGTTTTCGATAGGCTTACTGCTTACATGAAGCTAACTCTATTGATATGGTAAGCCTTAAATTAGGGTAAGTCTTTGATACGGTTACCAAATTGATAGGGTTTTTTAAAACAAGTCTATTAAAAACCCAATCAAAAACCTCTTTTAGGGTAAGCGGTTCCGGTCCCTGGTACCACGCTTACACAGCCGCACGATAGCCGCGCTGCAGCCGCGCATCTAATT
>CALYBW010000089.1:0-19819 GCA_944452665.1 Stenoptilia bipunctidactyla
GGAGGCATATACAGGGTGTCTGGCGGCAAATTTATGTTTTAAAAATCGAATATTTCAAAAAGTACTAAACGGTGCGGGGGGAGGGCGGTGTCATTAGAACCACTGATCGTGCGGATTTCTCAGTCACGATGTCGCAGTGGTCGGGTGAGCATCGCGCGTTCGCTATCGAAGCGTTTTTCAAGATCCACGATTCTTACGTACTCGCGCGCCGACAGTTTTGTTCACATTTCAATATTCGACGGATAAGCGATGGACTGAGTGTGAATTTAATTCGTTCGTGGGTGGAGAGATTCCGCGCAACTGCTTCGGCTATGAATACACCACGACCAGGGCCTAGTCGATGGTCAAGGACCCCTGAAAACACCGCACTGGTGGAACGGAGTTTACGTGAAAATGCACGACTTTCAATACGGAAAAGGGCAGCTTCACTGGGACTTCCAAGAGCGATTGTTCATGAAATTTTGAAAAAGGATATGAAGTTCCATCCATTTAAAATTCAAATCATTCAAGAATTAAAAGAAAATTACTTTGTGTCACGCAAGTTTTTTTGTGAAACCATGTTAGAGCGTTTTCGCACTGCGAATTCAATTTGTTGGAGTGATTAGGCTCATTTCCATCTAAACGGACACGTTAACAAGCAAAACTGTCGTTACTGGGCTCCAAGAACTCGCAATCCTCGATTGAAACACCAAAACTCATTACATTGCCCAAGGGTAACTGTTTGGTGCGCTTTATATGCGAGTGGAATAATTGGGCCATTTTTTTTTGAAAATGCACGGGGCCCCGCGACGAATGTCAATGGTGAGAATTATCGACACATGATCACGAATTTCTTTTTGCCAAACCTGCGAGCTCATCCATCGTTCTCATCACTCACGTGGTTCCAACAGGATGGTGCGACTGCACACACGGCCAGAGCTTCGAAGGATTTGTTGCATGAAAATTTCTCTCAAAAACTGATTAGTCGCTTTGTGCCTATACTCTGGGGTCTATACTCTGTGCACAACGTAAACATTTGTTCCGTAAATAATAATTTTGTAAATAAATTTTAAGCGTCTTAAACATATAAATTAGTGAAACTGTACATAATTCAAGTGATAATAACTCTGTGAAATCGTTTTAAAAAGTTAATAAGTGCTAAAATAGGCATAAAAGTCATACAACACTTTTCTCTTTGTCTACTAGGTACTGTTTTGAAAACAGCAACTAAGAACAGTTTTAACAAATTCAACAATAAAAGTTATCTTCTATAAAAACTAAGTGAATCGCTGAAATACTGTGTATACTTAACAAATTTTCAATTGGCTGAACATATTGTAAAAACGTAACTGTTTAAAAATAGAGATTAAAAAACCGTTAAGTAGGTACACTTCTTGGACTTTGTTAACAAAGGAAAGTAATTTGTGAGTATAGTTATTGCATTATAATAATATAGTGTAATTAAATTGACTGTAGGTATCAATAGTAAAATTACCGTGTAAACCTTTTTTGTTCCAATAACCTCAACTCTAAGTAACTGCTCACTTGATTAATTCAAATTTTTCTTATATTATCTCTTAACAAGACCTAACTTATTATCCAAAATGATGACTCGCCAGGCTGCTATTCGTCAGCTGGAAGACAAACTTCATCTGACGTTACAGGAGCTCAAAGTATCTAAGTCTGTGTGTGAGCAGTTGCTGGAAGAGAGGAATGAGGCAGAAAAAGAATTTCTCAGTATACTCAACAAAAATAAACAGTTAAAACTGGAACTATCAAAAAATCATATTGAATTTTTAGAAGTTGTGGAGCAAAGAGACCAACTCCAAAAGATAGTAAATGAGTTAGACGGTAAAAGTGATATATTAGAAGATGTTATTAGGCATAACAAACATCTGAAAAGCCAGTTATGTGATTCATTCTCACAAATATCAACATTAGAATCTAAAATTAATGACACCAAGTCAGCACAATCTGAGACTTTATTTGAGGAGTTGGTAGACCGTGCCCCCTCTATGGTATCTACATGTAAAAATCCATCCATCACAATCGACCTCACTAGTGATTGCTCGATTGATGCAGAGTTTGTGGTTAGTCCTACAACTAGCTATAACAATAAACTTAACAGTAGTAAAAGTAGGTCTAAATCAAACATAAACAAAACTAAGAAATGTTTAAAGGTCAATAGTAGAAATATTAGTAAGAATAATAACAATTTCCTTTGTAAAAATAGCCAGTACAGAAAAGAACGTTTAAGTTTATTAAGTAAGTTAAAATTGTGTAGTTCTGAATTGGAACAAAATAGGTTGTCTTATGAAAGTGACACAAAACATCTTGAGTTGGAAATAAACAGGCTCCATGAACAACTTCTTTGTTTAAATAATAAATATAAACTTGCACAGAAAGAGATAAAAGAACACACTATAGCTATGGACAATTTACTAGAACTATCTAGATATAATCTCAATCAATTTGAGTGCTTGATTAATTGTTCTGAAAGTAATTGTGAACAAAGTATATTAAATTCTCCTCAGCCTGAGCCATGCCAGTCCCAGTCTCAGATGCCTTGTGTCATAGAAAATAATGTAATACCTATACAATCAAACCCATCTTATTTATGTAATAATAAGTTAAGAATAAGTTGGTCATGGGGTGTTCTATGGTCATGGGGTGTTCTTTGGTCATGGGGTGTTCTCTTCAGTAGTCTGTCCGACTGTGAAGAAAAGGCACTCGGGTAAGCGACCCCGGCCTCCCTAGCTACTGCGTACACAACAAACGTCCCCTCCGTGCATGCAGCATCCTCATAATACCTTTTTCCTTCCCATCATTCATAATTCCTTTCCAAATTACCCAATCCTTTCCTATCCGATGAAGTAGGAGAATCAGATATGATGAGGAGGGGAATAAAAAATACACTACCCCAGGAGGGTACCAGTCGAGCTGGAGTATCCCTCCCTGAGGTCAACTCAGGCTGCCCCATCGTATCTGGGGGGGGCAATATTCCCGACGGCGACGTGCATTGCCACACGTCACGTCTTGTCCCCCCAGCAGGCAAAAAGAGGGCAGGGGAATGCTTATTTGCGACGATGAATGTTTGTGGAGGAATAGATGATAAGATTGACGAAATATGCGAGGTGATGAATGCCAGGAAGATTGACGTGTTAGGTGTGAGTGAGTCGAAAAGAAAGGTTGTGGAATGTCCACGCATGGCCGACTCTCTGCTTACTGGGCGGGAGTAGAAGAGTTTGAGAGAGGAAGCCAAGGTGTGGGCGTTCTTTTGTCGGAAAGAATGAGTGATTGTGTGAAAGGTTATGAGTATGTGAGTCCCAGGCTCCTGTGGTTGAGACTGAAAGTAGGTTTGACCAGGATTTTTATCCTTTGTCTGTATGCGCCAGATATGTCCAAGCCACAGGCAGTCAGGGAAGAGTTTTGGGACAATGTAAGAGATGTGCTTGGAAGGTGTGAAGATAATGAAAGGATTGTTATGTTAGGCGATTTTAATGGCTGGGTGGGAGTAAAGCGTGATGGGTATGAAAGGGTAATTTTGGTGACGAGAGAATAAATGATAATGGCACAAGTCTGTTAGATGTATGTTTGGAGAGAAAGCTTGTGGTGACTAACACTATGTTTAGTCACAAAATAATTCATATGTATACATGGCAGAGACAGTCTGAGAGAAGTATGATTGACTTTGTAATAGTGGATGAACGATTGAGAACGAAAGTTAAGGATACGAGAGTGTACCGTGGAGTAAATGTCGGAAGCGACCATTTTCTTGTGGTGTCAAGAATAGCAGGTCTGCTCAAAATGGCGACATCGCCCACAGGTACGTATGTATGGAAGGAAAAGAGTGAAAGTTGAAAATTTGCAAGATGAGACTGTCCGTGAGAAATATAAGTTAGAACTGAAAGAAAGGTTGGAACCGCTATTGAATGATGAAGACTGCGAGATAGAAGAATATTGGAGTAGATTTAAGAATGGTATCGTAGAAACGGCCACCCAAATATGTGGGGTAAGTGTGAAGAAGAATGTGAGAAGAGATAAGAACGAGTGGTGGGATGATGAAGTGAAAGGTTGTGTATTAGAAAAGAAGAAAGCGTGGCTAGATCTACTAGCTGTGAGGGGCAGAAATAGAATACGAGATGACTTGAATGATGATGAAAGAGTAGCAAAAGAAAAGTATGATAGATTAAGAAAGACTGTGAAAGATATTGTAAGCAAAAAGAAAGAAGAATGTAAGAACAAGCTTGATAGGAAATTCTCGGAAAACTTTCGAGCCAATTCCAAACTGTTCTGGCACTTAGTCAGAAGAGCCCGAGGGCAGGTTGGAGACTCGAAAGTGGGCGTGTTAAGAGATCAGGATGGGAATATTGTTAGTGAGCATGAAGATATTATGAATCAGTGGAAAGAATATTTCGAGAATTTATTTGAACGAAGTGCGAGTGATGTTTTGGAAAGTAGGCCCTCACCTTCCAGTGGTGTGGCCAATCGTGAAAGTGAGATAAGTATGGAAGAAGTTATGAAAGCACCAGTCGCCTGTCGCCTGGAACACGGCCGGACCGCCAACACTTATTAAAAAGCTGGTACAACAGGTTTGCAGTGACACTTTCACCCGCCTTGAGCATTTCGGCATCTATTCGATCATACCCTGCCGCTTTACCCAATTTCAAACCTGCCACTGCTTTCATAACTTCTTCCATACTTATCTCACTTTCACGATTGGCCACACCACTGGAAGGTGAGGGCCTACTTTCCAAAACATCACTCGCACTTCGTTCAAATAAATTCTCGAAATATTCTTTCCACTGATTCATAATATCTTCATGCTCACTAACAATATTCCCATCCTGATCTCTTAACACGCCCACTTTCGAGTCTCCAACCTGCCCTCGGGCTCTTCTGACTAAGTGCCAGAACAGTTTGGAATTGGCTCGAAAGTTTTCCGAGAATTTCCTATCAAGCTTGTTCTTACATTCTTCTTTCTTTTTGCTTACAATATCTTTCACAGTCTTTCTTAATCTATCATACTTTTCTTTTGCTACTCTTTCATCATCATTCAAGTCATCTCGTATTCTATTTCTGCCCCTCACAGCTAGTAGATCTAGCCACGCTTTCTTCTTTTCTAATACACAACCTTTCACTTCATCATCCCACCACTCGTTCTTATCTCTTCTCACATTCTTCTTCACACTTACCCCACATATTTGGGTGGCCGTTTCTACGATACCATTCTTAAATCTACTCCAATATTCTTCTATCTCGCAGTCTTCATCATTCAATAGCGGTTCCAACCTTTCTTTCAGTTCTAACTTATATTTCTCACGGACAGTCTCATCTTGCAAATTTTCAACTTTCACTCTTTTCCTTCCATACATACGTACCTGTGGGCGATGTCGCCATTTTGAGCAGACCTGCTATTCTTGACACCACAAGAAAATGGTCGCTTCCGACATTTACTCCACGGTACACTCTCGTATCCTTAACTTTCGTTCTCAATCGTTCATCCACTATTACAAAGTCAATCATACTTCTCTCAGACTGTCTCTGCCATGTATACATATGAATTATTTTGTGACTAAACATAGTGTTAGTCACCACAAGCTTTCTCTCCAAACATACATCTAACAGACTTGTGCCATTATCATTTATTCTCTCGTCACCAAAATTACCCTTTCATACCCATCACGCTTTACTCCCACCCAGCCATTAAAATCGCCTAACATAACAATCCTTTCATTATCTTCACACCTTCCAAGCACATCTCTTACATTGTCCCAAAACTCTTCCCTGACTGCCTGTGGCTTGGACATATCTGGCGCATACAGACAAAGGATAAAAATCCTGGTCAAACCTACTTTCAGTCTCAACCACAGGAGCCTGGGACTCACATACTCATAACCTTTCACACAATCACTCATTCTTTCCGACAAAAGAACGCCCACACCTTGGCTTCCTCTCTCAAACTCTTCTACTCCCGCCCAGTAAGCAGAGAGTCGGCCATGCGTGGACATTCCACAACCTTTCTTTTCGACTCACTCACACCTAACACGTCAATCTTCCTGGCATTCATCACCTCGCATATTTCGTCAATCTTATCATCTATTCCTCCACAAACATTCATCGTCGCAAATAAGCATTCCCCTGCCCTCTTTTTGCCTGCTGGGGGGACAAGACGTGACGTGTGGCAATGCACGTCGCCGTCGGGAATATTGCCCCCCCCAGATACGATGGGGCAGCCTGAGTTGACCTCAGGGAGGGATACTCCAGCTCGACTGGTACCCTCCTGGGGTAGTGTATTTTTTATTCCCCTCCTCATCATATCTGATTCTCCTACTTCATCGGATAGGAAAGGATTGGGTAATTTGGAAAGGAATTATGAATGATGGGAAGGAAAAAGGTATTATGAGGATGCTGCATGCACGGAGGGGACGTTTGTTGTGTACGCAGTAGCTAGGGAGGCCGGGGTCGCTTACCCGAGTGCCTTTTCTTCACAGTCGGACAGACTACTGAAGAGAACACCCCATGACCAAAGAACACCCCATGACCATAGAACACCCCATGACCAACTTATTCTTAACTTATTATTACATAAATAAGATGGGTTTGATTGTATAGGTATTACATTATTTTCTATGACACAAGGCATCTGAGACTGGGACTGGCATGGCTCAGGCTGAGGAGAATTTAATATACTTTGTTCACAATTACTTTCAGAACAATTAATCAAGCACTCAAATTGATTGAGATTATATCTAGATAGTTCTAGTAAATTGTCCATAGCTATAGTGTGTTCTTTTATCTCTTTCTGTGCAAGTTTATATTTATTATTTAAACAAAGAAGTTGTTCATGGAGCCTGTTTATTTCCAACTCAAGATGTTTTGTGTCACTTTCATAAGACAACCTATTTTGTTCCAATTCAGAACTACACAATTTTAACTTACTTAATAAACTTAAACGTTCTTTTCTGTACTGGCTATTTTTACAAAGGAAATTGTTATTATTCTTACTAATATTTCTACTATTGACCTTTAAACATTTCTTAGTTTTGTTTATGTTTGATTTAGACCTACTTTTACTACTGTTAAGTTTATTGTTATAGCTAGTTGTAGGACTAACCACAAACTCTGCATCAATCGAGCAATCACTAGTGAGGTCGATTGTGATGGATGGATTTTTACATGTAGATACCATAGAGGGGGCACGGTCTACCAACTCCTCAAATAAAGTCTCAGATTGTGCTGACTTGGTGTCATTAATTTTAGATTCTAATGTTGATATTTGTGAGAATGAATCACATAACTGGCTTTTCAGATGTTTGTTATGCCTAATAACATCTTCTAATATATCACTTTTACCGTCTAACTCATTTACTATCTTTTGGAGTTGGTCTCTTTGCTCCACAACTTCTAAAAATTCAATATGATTTTTTGATAGTTCCAGTTTTAACTGTTTATTTTTGTTGAGTATACTGAGAAATTCTTTTTCTGCCTCATTCCTCTCTTCCAGCAACTGCTCACACACAGACTTAGATACTTTGAGCTCCTGTAACGTCAGATGAAGTTTGTCTTCCAGCTGACGAATAGCAGCCTGGCGAGTCATCATTTTGGATAATAAGTTAGGTCTTGTTAAGAGATAATATAAGAAAAATTTGAATTAATCAAGTGAGCAGTTACTTAGAGTTGAGGTTATTGGAACAAAAAAGGTTTACACGGTAATTTTACTATTGATACCTACAGTCAATTTAATTACACTATATTATTATAATGCAATAACTATACTCACAAATTACTTTCCTTTGTTAACAAAGTCCAAGAAGTGTACCTACTTAACGGTTTTTTAATCTCTATTTTTAAACAGTTACGTTTTTACAATATGTTCAGCCAATTGAAAATTTGTTAAGTATACACAGTATTTCAGCGATTCACTTAGTTTTTATAGAAGATAACTTTTATTGTTGAATTTGTTAAAACTGTTCTTAGTTGCTGTTTTCAAAACAGTACCTAGTAGACAAAGAGAAAAGTGTTGTATGACTTTTATGCCTATTTTAGCACTTATTAACTTTTTAAAACGATTTCACAGAGTTATTATCACTTGAATTATGTACAGTTTCACTAATTTATATGTTTAAGACGCTTAAAATTTATTTACAAAATTATTATTTACGGAACAAATGTTTACGTTGTGCACAGAGTATAGACCCCAGAGTATAGGCACAAAGCGACTAATCAGTTTTTGAGAGAAATTTTCATGCAACAAATCCTTCGAAGCTCTGGCCGTGTGTGCAGTCGCACCATCCTGTTGGAACCACGTGAGTGATGAGAACGATGGATGAGCTCGCAGGTTTGGCAAAAAGAAATTCGTGATCATGTGTCGATAATTCTCACCATTGACATTCGTCGCGGGGCCCCGTGCATTTTCAAAAAAAAATGGCCCAATTATTCCACTCGCATATAAAGCGCACCAAACAGTTACCCTTGGGCAATGTAATGAGTTTTGGTGTTTCAATCGAGGATTGCGAGTTCTTGGAGCCCAGTAACGACAGTTTTGCTTGTTAACGTGTCCGTTTAGATGGAAATGAGCCTAATCACTCCAACAAATTGAATTCGCAGTGCGAAAACGCTCTAACATGGTTTCACAAAAAAACTTGCGTGACACAAAGTAATTTTCTTTTAATTCTTGAATGATTTGAATTTTAAATGGATGGAACTTCATATCCTTTTTCAAAATTTCATGAACAATCGCTCTTGGAAGTCCCAGTGAAGCTGCCCTTTTCCGTATTGAAAGTCGTGCATTTTCACGTAAACTCCGTTCCACCAGTGCGGTGTTTTCAGGGGTCCTTGACCATCGACTAGGCCCTGGTCGTGGTGTATTCATAGCCGAAGCAGTTGCGCGGAATCTCTCCACCCACGAACGAATTAAATTCACACTCAGTCCATCGCTTATCCGTCGAATATTGAAATGTGAACAAAACTGTCGGCGCGCGAGTACGTAAGAATCGTGGATCTTGAAAAACGCTTCGATAGCGAACGCGCGATGCTCACCCGACCACTGCGACATCGTGACTGAGAAATCCGCACGATCAGTGGTTCTAATGACACCGCCCTCCCCCCGCACCGTTTAGTACTTTTTGAAATATTCGATTTTTAAAACATAAATTTGCCGCCAGACACCCTGTATATGCCTCCAACTTCCTGAAATAAAACTAACAGCATAGATTGCCCCAGATATCTGACAAAAAGCGCTCGTGAAAGCTTAAAAAAAATGAAGATGTCGCCTCTATGACAGCAAGGCTAGAAGAAAATATAATCATCAAAATAGGGACAAAAGTGACGTTAAGCCGAAATATTGACATGAGTTTAGGGTTAGTCAACGGTTCAATCGGAATAGTACAAAATGTACAGTATGATCGTGATGATTCGATAAAAGTAAATCTAGAACATTCATATGAACTTAGTCCTGTAAAAATCAAATTTGAAATAATTTCTTGAGCGTATATTCATCAGCCTATATGCATCGCTTATGCCAAAACCATCCATAAAAGCCAGGGGCTAAGCCTATACCACGCGACGATGGACACAGGTTCCTCCGTTTTCACTTGTAGGCAAGTATACGTGGATCTTTTAAAAGTGACAAGTCTGTATGGATAACATTCGATAATATCGATTTTACAAGCATCAAAGCTCAGGAGTCAGCCATGGTTGAATATAATCGACGCAGAAATATTTACCGCCCAGACTTGTGTACCTTAGAAATTACGAAACACTAGAGAAAAGGCAAAAGGTAAGAGATAGAGAATCTAAGCAAAAAAGCGGCTGAAGCACTAGAAATAATAACATAACCTAAAAAGAAAAGAAAGGGACCTATAAAAATAACTGAGATCCCACCAGAAACATTAAATAAAAAAAGCTACTTTTCTTGGGCAATTATTGTAAAACTTTATAATAAGCCGTCAACCCTACATAATATGAATTGATAGTATGAAAACAAACTATATATATTTATTCATAATATTGTTGATTCTTAATAAAAAAATAATTTTTGACATTTTCCACAGCCTAACTACACTTTTAATATACTCGTATTTCACTATCTAGTAGGACACAGAACTGAAAAAATCTTAATTTTCTCCTTTACGTTACAAATCAATGAATCGATTCTGTCAGAATGAACTGAAGGGGAAACATAATTGTAACTAAAACAAATTAGTCTGTAAAATGAAGTTCATAAACATACATAACTACGAGGCAAAATAAATATTTAATAAAATAATCACAAAATCAATAGATGCTACAATCAAAACATATTTATTTAAACGATTTCTCTTATTTAAATAAAATTATTTTAGCAAAATGAGGGAACGCTTATAAACCCAATTAAACTCAAGCCCTTTAATTCGATTTTTTATAAAATGTTACGAGATATGCAACAATATTTCTTTTCAAAAGGGTTACATTACATTACATTGTTTTGTATATCTATTTTTTACTAAGTAAGTTTTTCACGTCGTGCCGAGACCGGTCTTTTATTTTATTTTGAAATAGAATTAAGGTATAAATTCAATTATGTTACTACATTTTTGATGGTATATTTAAAAGTAACTTTATTATTAAATTATTAGGGAAACAATTTTGATTTCATAACTGTGATTAAAGTAGATTACATTTCGGTCAAGGTTAATAACGGCTTATGTGATGCGGTTGGTTAAGCCTATCCAGTTTAAGCTAAATATATTATACAAGCTGACACGTGTTTCCATTTAAAATAATTGAATACCTATGTTTACAAAAGCGACGTTGGTGTAAAATTTTGTATGTAAGAAATATGCGCTGATTCCCATCAAAATTCACTTTCGCTCTTTGGCAAAATCCAATAAAATCGCCCCCCAAATATTATCACACTTTAATTACATTTTGAGACAATATTTAAAGACTAATCAGTTATCTCCTTAATATTCCTCAAAACATCTTTAAGGTGAAATTAGGTAATAGAATGTTCCGTCACTAACAATCTATTTTTTAAAAACTCACCCTACAGTCTCCATATTGTATATCATCCACGCGCCGTGATTTTAATGGAATCCTAATGGATGATCGTAGTCACGGTGACTGCTTCACCCCGGGGCTTCAGCGCTCATGTCTTAGTATGGGCTGTGTAATTAATCTTGGAGAAGATTCACTCACATTTCGGTTGTGTGAGCGTTGTACCAACGTAATTCTGAAATTACCGTTGCATTCACTCGGTCCTTAAAATTTATCATGTCTATAGTAGAATTCGAATTAACGGATTATCGGAATTATCGGATTCGAATTAAGCTCTCTATGATCAAACAAGAATTGTATTCTATTTCAAAATTTAGTATCAACTATATTTTTCTGCAGAAATTTCTTTCTTAACAAGTAAATTTGTCTGTCTGTAAATCTTTTACTCTTTCACTGGCAACCTACTGAATTTATTATGACAAAATCAAGTATAGAATAAGCTTGAACTTTAACGAAACAAAAGTGGGACATAAAAATATTATTTATCCAACCGCGATAAACGATATTTACTCGTGCAAAGTCGGCAAGAGCTAGTAAAATAAATAAAATGCAATTTAGTTTGTAAAAAGATCATAACAAAATTTAATCTATACTAATATTATAAAGCTGAAGAGTTTGTTTGGTTGAACGCGCTAATCTCAGAATCTACTGGTTCGAATTGAAAAACTCGTTTATGTTCGATAGTCCATTTATCGAGGAAGGCTATATTATATCACGCTGTGACTAATAGAAGCGAAGTTACAAAGGAAAATATTACGACAAAGGGGAAAATTATTCAATTTTGTGAGCTTCCATTTCGTACGCTGCGTAAACGGTTTGAGTTGCGCAAAAATAATGTATTACGGAATTGTTCTTCTTAAAAAGTTCTAAAAAAAGTCAGCGACAGCATATGCCTATTTTTTAAGATTGACTCACAATAACCATTTTTATCGTTAACCGCGTTCGAAATTAATATTTTAATTTGCGATGGAGTTTTATCAATATAGTAATCTATACATATAATAAAATGGTAGGAAAGTCAAAACTGTACATTGAATATTTTTTTAAAAGAATACTTGGGGTATGATCTACAATCGAAACAGAAACAAAAAATATAGTTTTTAGAATTTTTGTCTGTTTGTCTGTTTGTCTTTCCGGGATAAACTCAAAAAGTACTGCATGGATTTACTTCAAATTTGGCATGAAGATAGTTAAGAAGTCGGGTCAACATATAGGCTACATATTATCACGCTAGCAGTGTTATAATCGTAGGTGCGTTTGGTGCTGCATAGCGTTCACGCAGACGACGTCGCGGGCAGCAGCTAGTATATAGTAATGCTGGACTGGGAGCGAACGAAAAACATACAATGTACCAGCTGCTTCTCTTCCCGGGCATACTGTAAAAGTCAGTTAAGGGACAGAGGTTTTATTGGCATTTTTGTGGGCGAAAGGCGTATGTGTTAGCACAGGACTTATGAACTACCACACTAAATTACATTAAAATTGGCTAAGTCGTTTGACCGTGGAAAACAGCCAAACATATAGTTATATACACATAATACTACCAAATGGATTTTTATGAAACTTATCAGTAATATAGCTTTGCCTAGAATAACAAATAAGCTATAATTAATTAAGATATTGTTTGAATTAAAAAAAATCAAGGCACTAGTGATTTTTTTATAACGCAATGTGCCTTTGTAATGATAGTTATGTTTGTGGTAAGGAGTTATACAAATATACATATTATATGGGCGAATATCCTCCATTTTTAATTTTTGTTATTAAAGATAGATAGGACCTTGGAGAAGAAAATAACCTACGAAAAAATAATTCCTTCCAGACGAAGTCGCGGGCACCATCTATGTAATGTACTACCTATAAACCTACCCTTATACATACTCTCATTTCTTTTACCCAATGTGCCTTTCGTAGGTATTACTGTTTGATATAAACTTTTTGTAGGTTACTTTTTTTTTTTTTGTAGGTGTTTTTCATAAAACCTACTTGAAACTGTGGATCACAGCTGCTTTGCTGCTTTGCTTAACTATAGAAATGATTTTTTTATTGATTTAGATGAACTTCAAAGAGGATATTAAAATATTATTTATCCAGCTCCGATAACTGATATTCACGCGGACGAAGTCGCGGGCAACAGCTAGTTTATTCAATATACAGCATGCATTTCCTTATAAATATATACCTACCTATTTTTTTATTATATTTCGCTAGCCAGAAAAAAAATTGTCCGAATATTACAATGCTTGTTTTCATTTTTCACAGATGTTTTTAACACAATTTTTGCCGAATACCCATAGAGGTTTAACTATAAAACATATTGAAATTAAACAAAAAAATCGTATTTATACGTACCTATGTAAAAACATTGAAAGCAGGTATTTTTAAAAAAAGGCATAAGTTAAAAAATTTTAAGTGAATTTACTATCAGGATTAAAAACGTGCTAAAAACTACAAACAGGCATTATAAATGCGAAAGGAACTGTTTTTCTGTACGCTTTCGAGCCTAGAGATGTACCTGGTTTTGGCTCGAAAGCGTAACAGTTTAATCTTCGAAAAAAAAGATCAGACTTGCAAAACGACAGACTTTTAAAAAAGGTTAATAAACTGGGATACTTTGAGATACCCTTAAATAAAGGTATTTTTGTAAAATAAAGAGGCTTTGAAACACGATGGAATCCATCGCTATTGCTGACATTTTGGTGGAGGTCCCGTAGTATAAGCTTAGAAAAGCTTAACTGCCCCTGGATAAGCTTCACGTAAAAGTGGATTACGACCTTCTCTTCATATTAAACCTGCCAAACATCAAAATCTGGCTGTGACGTATTCCGACATTGCTTTATTTGCGGATTTCTGGCCGCAAGGAGTCGTCTTCCGGAAATTTCGAGGACGACTGTCTTATGACTCGCGTCACACGTCGCCGACTTTACGAAAATAGTGTTTTGTGGAGTGAATAAGTATATTTTATATGTATTAGTTTAAGGTTTATATCTTTATTTATTTATTTACACTTTATTCTATGCCATTAATAAGTACAAAAAAAGGAAATACATGATAACACTTTTGAGATATGTTTATTTAAGTTTATTCTAATAAAAATATGTAGTTATTCAATATGTATGTTTATATATTTCTTAAGTATATCAGTTATCTAGTATCCATAGCACAAGTTCTTTAAGACACTTAATTTGGGCTAGATAACGTTGTGTGAGTATCAGAAATATTTTATATTTATTTATTTATTTACTGTTAGGAATAACATATTTTTAATTGTGACCTTTTTTAACGATATGAAACGCAAATGAAACGTTGAAATATCTTCAGCCTAAAGTTGAAACAAATGACAGCTTATAAAACGTTTGTTTCAAGAACCAAATCCATAAACAAAATGTAGGACCGTAGTAACGAGAGATTGAATATTTGTCTCGCAGAACATTATGAGAACCATCAATTATTGAACCCTAGTGCGTGTTTAGGTTCTATTAATTACAACAAGAAGAATATTGATAGACTACCAAAATTAAGAGGTTGTATCTGGCCATTAGCAAATGCTTTGTGATATATTTCAATACGTCGCTACGCCTAGAAAGATGCCAAGGGAGATGAACCTATTATTTAGCTGTTTCATTGATCTTTAGCTGTAATCATCATTTCAAACATGTTACACAAAACCTTTGTAAGCCATCTTCATGAATCAATCCGTCCTAAAATCGAAAATCTAAAAAATAATTTAAAAAAATACTGGATGTTATCGTGCCTCGTGAAAACCACAGACATACGCCATTGTCAAGATTTGTAAAGAAACCAAGCGTGCCGACTTTTTAACACTTTCTGTGACGTCACAGCTGATATTTAATAATGGGAAATATTAACCGATTCAAAGACACCGATATTTAATTCAAATATTCGATTCGAGATATTCGATTCAAAGATGCCGATAAAATTGATTATTAAGAACGATATAGATATTGTGATAGTGGAATAACATGTACTTAATTTTATTGTTTACTAAGCTAAGGCCGCTAATGTGCAATAGTAACCTTTTATTACAAAATAATTAGCAGTTTTCTTAAGTATTAATCATGTAATTTTGAGATAAGACTAGAGCAGAGTTGGAAAAATACCCGGTAAAAACCCGAAGCTTGGGTAAATACCCATTTATACCATTTATTCCGAAAAGTCGAACTAAGCGTTTTGACAGTTCCTTTTTGATACGGGTCGCCAAGGTTTGAAATGAACTGCCTGCGTCTATTTTCCCTAACCAGTATAGTCCTAGTACTTTAAAGCGTCGAGTGAATAGGTTTCTCGTGGATGGACGTGTACCACCTTAGTCTTCATGTTCACTTAACTTCAGGTGTCATGGAAAACAAACGTCCCATCCATACTTTATAAAAAAAAGGAACCAACACCGTGCATGTACAGCATAGCTCCCACCATCGAGGTTATAACTATGCCCATTTTCATAAGTACAAAATTATGACTGCCCCGTGTAGTAACCTTGGTTTCCTGGAAATCTCGCACATTTTAAATTTCAACACCTTGTAGCTCTTAAAGTATTGGTCATAGAGTAAAAACTAACGGACCAAATCAATAGGAAATTTTATGAATGAAAACGTTTGTCTTAAGCAATTGCACGCTATTGGTACGTATATAGATAACATACATATTTTTGAGATAAGAGCAATAACTCGAAAAAAGGGACCTTTAACCCCCCCTACTCCCACAAGACACCCCACGCCCTAGGGGACTTTTGGTATACGTGTGCTAATTTTTCAAAACTACACGAACTATTTCCCCTATTTGTCTTGTTTCGGCTTAATTTGACTGGACGAGAGTTGAAAAAAAGTGCAATAGTGATAAATATTGTTTATTTTATATAAAGATTCATAGTGATCAAAGATTTAATTATTAATTCCTTCGTTTTATTCATAATGTACTAAGTTTTTTTGTAATAAAAGTCAATTATACTGAAATACAGAACATTAGTAGGTAATAAGCCAGTTTTTAATTTATACACGGTAAGAATGGGTATTTTTGTTTTTTTACCTATTCTACACATTTTCACCAATTTTCACCCACCCGCTCATCTATAAGCTAGAGATGCAGAGCCTGCATGATAGCAGGGGGAGGACAATTTGTGCATTTTTTGTATTAAATATTTATTGTATGTGAGCCATTTAATTTTCAATTATTTTTAAAAGTTTGAAAGTACATACCTAAAAGCATGGTATGTTATGAAAAATATATTTTTTTTCTTTTTAATAAATGGAAACTTTTGCGCATTAGCATAACTCTCATTATTCTCTTGAACTGTTTGTCTCTCCCTAGCAGACTAGAATTAGTCTGAACAAGCTGAACAGGTACATAGTAAAGTATGGTTTTTAAGGTCACCAGATGTTTTATCTAAAAATTTCATGATATGCTAAAAAAACTAAAAGCCAAAAATCTTTTTAAATTTAGTAATAAAATGGTTAATATTTCATATAAGCGGCCATAGCTAAGTAAAAAATAAAATCAAGTACATCCCATACATTTTTTTTACACCACAGGTGCTCAAACTGACGACCGGCTGGTGTAGCGGTAACATACATTGCCTTCTATGCCAGAGGTCCTGGGTTCGAAGCCCGGCAGCGCGGCGGCGGATATTTGTGTGATGAACACAGATATTAGTCGTCAAGTCATGGATGTTTATATATTTATGTATTTATTCAATATATATGTGTTTATATTTCTTAAGTATATCAGTTATCTAGTATCCATAACACAAGTTCTTTAAGAAACTTAATTTGGGCTAGATAATGTTGTGTGAGTGTCAGAAATATTTATTATTATTTATTTATTATTAAAACTTTCAAGTTCAATATAGATTAAAAATAAAATTTATGTTGAGTAATGGTTTGTAAATTACCAGTCATAGTGGTTGTGATTTTGGAACTGTAATTTAGTAGAACCATTATCACGGAACACATTAAACAAAAAAACTAATCGGGATAAAAAAAAAACAAATCAAGTGGATTGAGTCCTCCCACCCTCCCACACACGTACCTACTGGCTTAACCACCATTACTGGAACACCCTGTATAAAATAAATAAAGACGGCTAAATAGGATTATTTGATTAAACTTCCTTGTTAAAATATGACAATCCATTTTTTAATATATAACTTTACAGTTACGATAAAAAACTCCGCGTTTCCAATTACAAAACCTCCTTTTGTTCACCATGTTCCATCAACAGCTTTTAAATCTGCCTAAATCTAGAGTTAAATGAAAATCTAAATTTCAAATGTAGGTAGGTGACCTAAAAATACAATTGACGCCGAGCCAGGAACTTAATTGCTTTAATCAGCCATTGACAGTGTAAAAGTGGTGCTATTTTAATTTAGTGACTGTTCAGGCCTGGACGAAGAAAATGAAAACACTGTTGTTTCGCATCCAAATCTTCGATTTAATTGAAGTAATTTAAAATAATTATATATTGGTTTCACTACAAATTCATTAAGTAAAAGGCGGGGAAGACGTGCGGGGGCTGTGGTCGCCTCGCTCGTCGGTGATACCAAACATCCGGCCGTCGTCGCGCTTATTTGGGTTATTGACCTTCGAATACTAACAAAATGCTAACATTTTAAACTTGGCCGGGTAAAAGCAATCTGAAAAGCTCATTTGTCGTCTGGCGGCGTCCCTAAAATAGCTCAAAATTCATATTCCCACGGGTCTCTACAGTCAGAAAAGCATTGGCAGCAGCATATTTTTACGTTAATATCCACTGTGTATGGTTTTGCAAGGTATTGAGGTAACTTTATAAAATGTATTTTGTTCAGTAATTTCCACATAGATTGACAACCGTTGTAGCGAGATGGTAATAAGACAATGGATTTAAACTTTTTTTGCAAGCGGGATGAGTTGGCTTAACAAAAAAAAACAAAAACTTTAGTCAACTCATCCCGCGGGATAACTTTATGAGCGGCCTTAGATGACTAAAGAGTTTCTTAAATTTACTAGGGGTGAATCAACAAGACTTTTTTTCTGATAATACATATTATAACCGATACATACTTGATCTAAAAAGATTCCTGAGCTGGTCATAGGATACAATTAATTCCTGTAAAACAAAATACTAATCCAGAAGCGTAATCCAGAGTAATTCTTAACCATTCCAATTTTACCTACGTAGTCATATTAATCATTGAAATAAAGCAATGTAAACGAAATGAGTAGATGAATAAATAAATAACGAATTGCCTAATCTGACACGCCGAGCATGTGTTATGGAGAACATACGAGTGATTTATTGAGGTGTTCCCCACGGAAGTTATCAGTATCTAATGTGTCAAAAAATTAAACGCAAATAAATCAAAGGATTAAAATACAGCCTCAGATTATAGAAAAGAGATTTCCAAATTTGAAATCATAAGGAAAATTATCATACGTATTTTTTTGTATATTACATATTAAAAAGACCTCGAAAAAGACATAAAAAATTTTATTAAATTCTTGGTAAAATCCTTTTTACTTACAAAATCCTTAGAAAAATATTCCTGTAACTGGAAGCCTTCTAAGCTTTCAAGCTTTTTGCTGTTACTTCCTGTTTTGAGACTTAACAGAATATGAACGTACAAAGTTAAACGACTTATGTCAGAAAAGATGAATAATCGTCAATCATTTCCATCAGAAGCTAACAACAAAACGAACGTGACCTGAAACTTATTTGCTATTATCAAAACAATTTAGGTATCACCACAATTTTCCCCCAACACATAAAATAGCACATAACTTCAAATACATTATAAATTTTACCTTAAACGGCGGTTAAGAAATTTAATTTGCAACTTTACCTGTAAATTACTTTGTGATCCAGTAAATCTGCAGCTCTTCTTTAAGCTTCTATAAACGAATAAAAAACTGCAGATGCTTAGAGGTCTTTAGAGTGAATACACTAAAGTCTTCTAGTCTGCTAGGGAGAGACAAACAGTTCAAGAGAATAATGAGAGTTATGCTAATGCGCAAAAGTTTCCATTTATTAAAAAGAAAAAAAATATATTTTTCATAACATACCATGCTTTTAGGTATGTACTTTCAAACTTTTAAAAATAATTGAAAATTAAATGGCTCACATACAATAAATATTTAATACAAAAAATGCACAAATTGTCCTCCCCCTGCTATCATGCAGGCTCTGCATCTCTAGCTTATAGATGAGCGGGTGGGTGAAAATTGGTGAAAATGTGTAGAATAGGTAAAAAAACAAAAATACCCATTCTTACCGTGTATAAATTAAAAACTGGCTTATTACCTACTAATGTTCTGTATTTCAGTATAATTGACTTTTATTACAAAAAAACTTAGTACATTATGAATAAAACGAAGGAATTAATAATTAAATCTTTGATCACTATGAATCTTTATATAAAATAAACAATATTTATCACTATTGCACTTTTTTTCAACTCTCGTCCAGTCAAATTAAGCCGAAACAAGACAAATAGGGGAAATAGTTCGTGTAGTTTTGAAAAATTAGCACACGTATACCAAAAGTCCCCTAGGGCGTGGGGTGTCTTGTGGGAGTAGGGGGGGTTAAAGGTCCCTTTTTTCGAGTTATTGCTCTTATCTCAAAAATATGTATGTTATCTATATACGTACCAATAGCGTGCAATTGCTTAAGACAAACGTTTTCATTCATAAAATTTCCTATTGATTTGGTCCGTTAGTTTTTACTCTATGACCAATACTTTAAGAGCTACAAGGTGTTGAAATTTAAAATGTGAAATTTAAAAAAAGATTCAATAAAATTTACTTGTATACCT
>CALYBW010000090.1:0-5000 GCA_944452665.1 Stenoptilia bipunctidactyla
AACGTTTATCAGTTTGAAGAAAGCTGAACAAAGAGGGCAAAGAATTATTCAAAACACATTCAATTCATAATCTTTTCACATTTTAACAATTTTCTTATTTAATTAATAATTTATTTATTTACTTATCATACAGTCTTTTGATTCAGCTCAAAATATCCTGTATTGAAACAATTGAATACTAATAATCTAATTAATTACCGTATTTATAATATAAAAAATTATTTTATAATAGTACAATTCATTACCTATTGCAAATTTAATATTATTATAACTCAGCCAATAAAATTAAAACAAATATATTTTTTTGACTACAGTCAAAAGACATTATAATTGTTTTTTATAATTTATAATCATTATAATTCATCATATATTTATTTAATAATCAAATTATACCTAAAACAGTTACCTTATAGTAATAGTCTATCATCAGCGGTTAAAGCGTCAGCAAATCGCCTAACTGCCACCAAAACATACATTGCTTAAAATAATAACTCACCGGTTAATACTCGTACCAAGCATGTCGGCTGGAGTACCTGGAAAACAAAAGGCTGCTCCAGGGAATTCGTATAAGGACACCAATTTATCTAAGTCTTCAAAGTTCAAGACTGCATCTCTTAAATTGGCTGGCGAATCAAATAGAACCAATACCTCTCAGTCACTCATTCCAGGATCCTCACTTCCCGTTTTGGACGAACACACTTCTGCAACAAAAGAATTCCCACATCAAATGGAAGCAAGTGACCAACAATCACTTAAGTCACTGCCTTATCTAACTGATAATCCACCAACCCAAAGACCCAAACCTCCTGCGAGTCTGCTTAAAATAAAAAACGAAATAAGACAGGCTAAAGAAACTGCAAGGAAAGAACAAATTATAAACACACCAGAACCGGGTCTGACAGTCACAGACGGCGAATCTCCCGAGTCTCAACCAGTCTCCGCCCAGTCAATTTCTGGAACTAAAACCCTCCTCAATGACTTCCCGAGGAAAGCCGCAAATATACTACAGACAGCCAAGACGGAACTGGAAAAATCGGGTAATTTAAAAAGAGACATAAAAGAGAACGTCGTCTCAGCACTCCATGCGCTGTATGAGATGGTGCTAAAGCTCTCTGACTCCAGGACACTTCACATGCTGGAGGGTCAAAAACTTAAAACAGCAATTGCCCAAGAATCATCCAAATTGATGCAGCGCCACAACAAAGCACTGGAAACTGCACTGACAGAACACCAGGAAATAAAAAACACCCTAGATAAGCTAGTCAAAGAGGCAGAGACAACAAGGAGGATATTGGCCTACGACCTTGGGAATCCCCTAGAAGCAGCCAAAACTAAAATAAACGAGGTGCAAAAGGAGCAGGACAGTCTTTCCAAACAGATTAATACCCACAGCTTAAACACACAAGTCCTCCTGGAAAAAATAACCACAAGCAACACCTCGCCTACACTGGATCCAGGAGTGGTTATAGAAAACATACACCAAACACTTTCCAATCTTGAGGTGAAAATTGACATCAAACATGCCGAAAGGAATAAGAACCAGACCGAAGCAATTAAGTCGATAATTCGGGATGAGCTAAAAACGCATTTTCAGGAGCTTAACACTAAAGAACAGCCCATATTACACTCCCATCACCTCTCTGAATTGACCCAAGTGACGGAAAACCCTACAAAACACTGTTCAAAGACTCGAAAAACCTTATGAACCGAATACAACAAACCAAGCAAACCCAGCTGCTAATTTTGAGGAACTGCGTCGAGAAATACAATCTCTTCACAACACCACAGCAGAAACTGCAGCACCAATAAGGACAGCCCTGGAAGAATTACGGAGAGATATGAAAGAGGACAAAAGTCCTTCTTCTAAACAAACTAAACTCGGGCATCAAAATGGAGATAAGACTACCAAAATTCCACGGAACATAGTTATGGTACAGTCTTTGGACCCTAAACTGTCCAGCGAAGATATCCTCCAAGATATTAAGAAAAAGGTGGACGTAGTGGAGCTAGGAGTGGCTGTCAACGCTATGCGCAAAATGAAAAGCAGCAAAGTATTAATATCTCTAGATACTGAAAAGGACAGACAAATCATGGGAAAAGCCATCACTAACATTAACAGCAGCTACAACATCACAGAACCACTTCCTAGGAAACCACAACTGAAGCTCATTGGCGTTACCAAGGATTTGAGTGACGCAAAAATAATAGAAGCCCTAATTAAACAAAACAGCTCTAAACTGAATTCCCAAGATACTCATGATATCAAAATCTTGCGCAGAGCAAGACACAGAAATCAATTCAGTATGAATGTGATACTCGAGGTAGCTCCGCATATTTGGCAAAATCTCAGGGATCAAAAAGTAAAAATAGGCTACCAAATTATTCCAGTTACCGATAATTCGCCCATCCGGCAATGTTACCACTGTCTGGGATTCGGGCATGAGGCCAAAACCTGCAGGGGAACAATCGCCTGTGGCTACTGCGGTAGCAACCACGATACTAGGGAATGCCAAAGAACTTGCAATCCCAAATGCAAAAACTGCTCGGACAACAATGACCACCCGGCCTATAGTAACAGCTGCCCTGAATGGCAGAAATATGATCGCCTGGCACGATCAGTGATAAATTACTGCTGAGGTCAACTCAGTTCCTCTAAAAGCCCCACTAAAAATAATACAGAGCAACCTGGGTCGTGGACTAGCAGCTACCCAAGAATGTATAAAAGAAGCAATATCAGGTGGGTACTCTTTAGCTCTGGTGCAGGAACCCTACGTGGGCAATCAGGGTAAAATGACAATAACATCCGTTCCCGTCGTTCAAAAACAAGGTCACATCAAGCCGGTTAAATCTGCAATATTGATAATAGACCGAACATTGAGGATTATAGAGCATACTCATCTATGCACAGAAAATATCACGGTCATCACAGTTACGATAAATTCACTCACTATAGGCTTTGTTAACGTATACTTCGAAGGAACTGAAGACCTCGAACAATATTTAACCCAACTGGACAACGTTTTGGATAGGATTGGCACACCGCATATTGTCTTAGCCGGTGATGTGAACGCTAAGAGTCATTGGTGGGGAGAAAGAGAGGAAGATGCAAGAGGAGCTTTGTACGCAGAATATCTCGCCTCCAAAGACTTACACGTCCTTAATCGAGGAAACAAGCCCACGTTTGAAGTTTTCAGGTGCAACAGACTCTACCAGAGCATTGTCGATGTTTCAGCGTGCACTGGTGATCTTCTCGATAGGACAGATGGGTGGAGCGTAAAGGATAAGTTAGTAATAACCTCAGATCACAGGCCCGTTGCATTCTCAATCTCCACAGATGGAAAATTGGAACCAACTCCCCGTCGCACCACACGGAAATATAACTCGTCCAAAGCAAACTGGCACGAATTCAAACAGGTCTTCCTTAAAAAAATTGCAGAAGAGAATTTATCACTGGACAAATTGACAGGCATCGAAAATTCAGAAGACATAGACAAAGCCGTCGACAGCTACAACTTGTGCGTAGAATCTGCATGCAAACATGCAATTCCTTTAATAAAAGATCAAAAGTATCCCAAAAAGAACATCTGGTGGTCGGAAAATCTGAATATTCAAAAGAAAGAAATAACTAAGCTCAGAAATAAAATAAAAAAAGCAAATGACCAACGAAGACCACATCTCATACGCATGTACACTGAAGCACTAAATACATACAAAAAGGCCATCATAGACGCCAGAAATGAGAGCTGGAAGGACTTTTGTACTAGACAAGATCGCACTACAATGTGGGACAGCATATATAAAGTCCTATCAAGTTCTGAAACCCACAGTGACACGCTCCTAAAAAATGACAATGGCCAGGTGCTTGATGCTGATGGATCGGCCAATCTTCTCGCAGAGGTCTTTTACCCACATGACAGTCAAATTTGCGATACTGCACAACACACGCAAATCAGAACCGACAACAGGGAAAGACTTCAAAGCATACGCACAAGGATGGCAACAAATCAAGGCAAAAACACTTCACCCCCCTTCGGACTACATGAACTTATGAACACCTTAAAAAAAATGAGTCCATCTAAGGCACCCGGATTGGATGGGTTTACCGCCGATATTTGCATAAACTCTATTATGGCGGCACCAGACATTTTTCTGACAATTATCAACAAATGTCTCAAGTTGGGGTACTTTCCTAAAGCCTGGAAAATTGCTACGATCAGAATTCTAAGGAAGCCTCACAAAGACGACTATGCCAATCCTAAGTCTTATAGACCAATTGGACTTCTTCCTGTATTCGGTAAAATATTAGAAAAAATGTTTGCAACCCGACTCCTTTGGCATCTACAGAGCAAAAGGACACTAAACAGAAGACAATATGGATTTACACCGCAAGTTAGCACAGAAGACGCTCTTCATGATGCCATGGATATGATCAGGGAAGGCCTTCGTAGAAAGAAGATAATAGCAGTGGTCTCATTGGATATTGAAGGTGCTTTTGACAATGCATGGTGGCCTGGAATCATAAATCAACTCCTCCTAAAAGACTGTCCAGAGGATATAATACTATTAATTGACAGTTACTTGTCAGAGCGATCAGTAATCATCCAGTACGCTACAAAGCAAATTACAAGGTTTACTAACAAAGGCTGCATTCAAGGGTCAACCTGTGGACCGCTGCTGTGGAATGTCCAGTTGAATCCTCTTCTCGAAGAGGCAGAACAAATGGAAGCACATGTGCAAGCGTTCGCAGATGATATCCTTTTGATAGCTGTCGCGGATTCCACGGAGGATCTTACACGGAAAACAAACAGAGCTCTCAATCAAATAGCCGAATGGGGTAACCGTTCGAAACTGAAATTCGCCGCGCATAAGACCCAAGCCATCATCGTAACTAACAAGCTCAAATACGACCAACCAATTTTTGAAGTCAGCGGGACCAAGATAAAAATATCAAAGAGCCTGAAGGTACTGGGAGTGACGATAGACGAAAATCTAACGTTCTG